>BGPR01000607.1:395171-488835 GCA_013235015.1 Araneus ventricosus | reverse complement strand
CATATGGTGCTGTTCATTCCTTTTTTAAAGGTTATTTTCCTTATAAAAAAAATCAATATAAAAAAATTACTTTTCCTTTTCAGGTTTATAATTCTTTTGTCTTGATTTTACATTTCATTTCTTGAGAGAATTAACCCTCTAAGCATTTAAAACGTATTTTTCCGTTTCTCATATTGAGTTCAAAAGCAGGTTCTCATGTTCGTATGTATAATTTCTTAAACTAACATGGATAAAATATTCTTAAGATTTCATTAAATGCAATAAAGATTCAATTATTCCCATTGAAAACAAATTTTTAATACTTTAAAGCTAGTGCATCAAAAAAGCTAGCCGCTCAGAGGGTTAAAACAATCAACTCATTATGTACATCAAAATAATATGAGAGAAAGCACGGATATTGTTTGCTGCCGATTTTGACCAAAAGTAAATACACTTTATTTACTGGTATAGTTTTTTGTAAGAACCGAGGGAGATGTAGAAAAATTAACTGTTTGATATGTTAAAGATGTTATATTTTTAATGAATGAAAATAAAAACTTCCTTTTCATTATTATTATTTACTTTTGGTTTATTCTCCTTTATGAATGTGCAAGTTTAATTTTTATCGTTAAATATCATTAGCACTATTGTGATCGTTTTCTTGATGTGCGAGTAATTTTAATTTCTTTAACATATGCTGGTAAAAGATTAATGAGTATTTAAGACAGAATTTACCAAAAAAAATTAAAATTAGTCGGTGATGTTTGTGACAACTTAACTTGAAAAGCATGCCACTGCATCATTATATCCCTCAAGTGATTATTAAGATAACCCTACATCCAATCTGTCTCTCTAAAAGAGTGCATTACCATTCTGCAACAGCAATGGTTCTGTTACTGAATGGGTGATTTTGTTGAAATTGTCGACATATTCCACTGCTGAAAATCAATATACAGGATGTTCACTAAAATCCTGATCCCCCTCCCTTAATTTTCAAATGTGGTAATGTAAATCATAAATGTGATGTTTATGCAGGAATGGCGCTAGAGTTTGCCCGACAGGGGGGCACGACCTGATGTATGGGGGACGTGTGTAATGAAATTTATCTCAAATTTTCACCAGATTATTATTTATCAACTACAGTTGAATACGCCATACAAATATTTTCCCCAATGGGGGGAACAGCATCCCCGGTCCCCCCTTTGGTGCCACCCCTGTGTTTAGGTATAATAATGAGTATGCTGTAATGAGATCATGTACAGCGCCACCTAGGATCAAAATTCAGAGTTAGCATTTTTATCTTGAAAACAATAAGAAATACAAAAAAAAGTCAATTGCAGAGTTGTAGAACATCATAGATTTACTTTTAAAAATATAACACCTAAAATGTGCATTTGTTTGGTCGGGGTCTCCAAAACTTTCATGTCATGTAACAGAGTATGAAAGCATAGTCACAAAGCTTTGTTTACCAGATGTATCAAGAAAGAAAACCGACGAGAGGGAAGAATTTGGGGAAGGATTCCAAGGTTGTAGTGGACTGGAACGCACGGGAATGCAGTTCCTGCTCTGCTTTTTATTACGAAAAATGACAAAAAAATGTCGGAAAATTTAAAATTTCCTTTAAACAGTGCGATTTTGGTCACCCAGGTTAAAGCGTTCCGGTACCTCTTTTAGAGCGTTCTGGCACTGCTTATTTTGAGACTACACTGGTCAACTCGTGTTAAGATAACTTTTATAGTCTAGTCAACGAAGGTCCAAAGTGGGATGTATTAAACATTAAATCATATAGTTTTGAAATTTGGCACACATATTCGTGAGGGGCTCCTGTTGAACATACTGAAAGTCCCCGGTCCTGAGGAGGGATTTCGCGCCGCCATCTTGGATTTCATCCCCCTTTTTAGCTTTTGAATATCTCAAAATCTATTCAATTTTCAATTACATTTTATATAACAAATAAATGATCGTAAATTTCCCTACAAATTCATGCTTTTATTTTTCTTCTAGTTTTAATAGTTTCTGAGATATTTAAGAAAAACTAAAAAAGGGGGGGATGAAATCCAAGATAGTGACGCGAGCTCCCCCCTCAGGACTGAGGACTTTTAGTATTGTTGGCATTAGAATTAAATTCTTTCCAACTTCAGGATAAACAGGCTGACGCCATCTTTCACAGCGGGAAATGTAAATAAGCTGTCAGAAATATGACGTCATTAGATGAGCAGCCAATCAGATTTTTCACTGTAGTTTCAGGTGTGCGGAATGGCATCAGTCATATGCAAATCATTTAGGAGGACGTGTATAAATACAAGATCGATCTCATCTTTTGTACTGTTCTTGCAGTAAGACTGTGAAATTCTCATAGTTTGTTTAAACTGTTTATTTTTCAACCTGTAAATAGTCGTCAATAAATGTCTCTGTCTTCATAAATCCTTGTCTTCCACACCAATGATTTTAGATTCCATTGACGCATATTGGCCGCTCTGCTAAGCCTAAACCATCATTGACGTTCAAAGGCCATCAAGTATGTTCATCAGGAGCTCTCACAAACATGTATACCTACTTTCAAAACTATATATTTAATGTTTTTTCCAAACCCTTCTTTTACTGGGCTATTAATGACCTTTCTTCCTCTCCCTCTTTCTTCAAAAATGGGTACCGACGTATATTGAAATACAGTGATCTCTCACTTATCCGCGGGCGCAGAGCGAAAAAAAAAATGCGGATAAGTGAAAAACCACTTAAAAGTAAGACATCAATACAGTGTACAGATATTGTTAATTAATGCTATGTATATTCTACTGAAAATATGTAAATAAGATTTGTTTCAAATTGCAAATACATGTATAACTTCCGTTAACCATTAACAACTGGTGTTGCGTTGACGCAACAGTTAAAATAAACACTTATAAAAAAATTAACTACCTAATGGATTTTATATTAATAGCAGTTTTTGAGTAGGGTATAATATGGAGAATATTTCAGTAAATAAATATTTGTCTTTAACAGTGATTTTATTTTTAAAATTGATTTCAGTACTTGATGCCTTTTTTAACCAAAACTTTTGACCTGGTCTTTTCAGAGAAAAAATACTACAAGAGTGTTAGAGGTGATCTAGTTTTAGTCAAGGTCACTGCACGTCACAACATGCCATGAATCAGTTGTTTGTAGTTTTGTGGAGGGGGAACAAAAACACACACACACCTGTTGTGTTCACATGTCAGCGGGAAACGGGTAGTTCAGTCCCTTACTAGCTCCGATAGATGTTGTGGTAATTTTTCTCATTCTAACTTTATGAAATGCCTAGAAAGAGATATCCTAGGTTCGAAGAAGTTATTCAAAGACTTTTTGAAGATGATGATGAACAGAGTGACATCGATATTGTTGTTGTTCCTCTAGAAACTGTGGAAGCTAGTGATGAAGAAGAAGGAAATAATAATATTTTGAATCATGACAATGATGATTTACCTTGCGATACTGCAGTTGAAATTGAAGTGCAGTCAAAAAGGAAGTTTGAGTCCTCTGAAAGTAGTTGTAGTCGTGCGAAAAAATTTAAAAAATCAAAAACTGAACAATTCAAATGGATAAAAAAGGAACCACTAAATATGCCTCAGCCGAAAAATGAAGAAAAAGACAGAATAGAAAATTGTAAAAGACAATATAAAGGGTAAAACTTGATGAAAGATTTTTATTATTTTTTTTTCCGGTTCTGATGTTTTTTCACTTCTCGTCGAACAGATAAACTTGTCTGCCAGGTAAAAAAATCGCCCAGATTTTATGGCATGTGATGCTTACATGAGACGATTTATTGGGATATTGCTGCTTACGGGATATCAATCTTTACCTTAGAAAGAAATATACTGGTCTCTTGATAAGGATATTCTGTTCCTATTGTGCGGATTCGATGTCACGTTTGCAATACAGGAACATGAAACAGAATTTGCATCTGTCTGACAAGAGTCAAATCAACAATAGTGATAAGTTATATAAGGTGAGACCGTATCTAAACTTGCTAAATAGAAAGTTTCAACAATTTGGTATATTTTCGCATGATTTGAGTATCGATGAGTCTGGATTGGGAATACTTTGCTTATTATTCTGCAATAGAGTATTAAATTTTACTCTTAAATAAAAATTTTGACAAGCAGAACCAAAATCAGAATTGCATTGTGCGATTCAGTCTGCTGCATGAAAGTATTGGAAGAACATCAGGATTATTGATTCAAAGAGCTCTCCTGATGGAAGGTTAATGTTTATGCGCATGCTGATATATATTATTTATTATTGTATTTATCAAAAATAAGTTCCCAGTAATTATGTTAAAAAAACTGTTAATATTTACTGTACATAATAAACTGTCTCTCTATTACTTCTTATTGTCAAATGTTAAAAATTCAGAATTTATTTTAATGTTTCTTAATCATGGATTTGAAATTCATAAATATATAAATTCATCTTGTGCTGTAACATTTTTTGAGAAATCTATAACTGAAAAATTTTTCCATGAAATTTGCCGGAAAAGAACTTTAGATTACAGAAGGATTATGATGCTTGATGATTACTTTACTTTCTCAGGTCTGAAATGGGTCATGTTGAATTTTACAACCATGTATGTTTCCATTTACATACACTCAGTGGAATTAAATGAGTGCTGTTCCATACATGCCAACTGCTACGGATTCTCCGTAGTTACTTCTGATTTTAACAAAAATTTCCTCAAATTACGGAACTACGGTTAAGATTAAAATTTCTATGGAAGCGAGTTTTCTGCCCTCGTACGCAGTCATTTTAGTTGTATTCCTTGATGATCCAGATTTTTTTCCCTACTTTTCATGTTTTTGAAAAATGTCATATATTAATTTCTAATTTTTCTAATAATAGCAGTATATATATATTTCTTGTATTATTTAGCCAGATAAGATATTTTTTAAAAAATAGAAATATTATATTATTACATGAAAGACGATGAAATGTATAAATGATAATAAATTCAAAATTTTGACACAAGTCTGCTTCTGTGTGTGCATGCGCGCGCGCTTCTGCCACCCTCATAGACCTTCTGCTACGGAGAGCCACCTTTTCAATGTTGGCATGTATGCTGTTCTGGAATTTTTAGTGTGGACAGCCCTAAAATTTAGTTTATGATGTAGCAAGACATAAGGCAATTATCACGCTAATCACATGGGCTTTAGTATCAAATCAAGAAAAATTAGCCGTTTATTTATATTGTCATGTAGATTAACCCTAATGCTTGCTTTAGTTTTTACTTTGATAAAATACAGCAGTATATTACTGATGCAGCATTAAAAGAAAAATTTTAAATACTTTTGCAAGCAGTTTACATACATGTTTGCCACATGTACTGTTTTTGATCTGTGTTACAATGATATGTCATCTAAAGCATTTGATACCTTCAACTTCAGGAAGAAAGTTTAGAGAGGCCATTCAGTGATTGATTTATATGGCTGGTTCAGCTCAGAAAAAAAAAATAGTTGCTTTTCCTTGTTGTCTAATGTGGTTGAAAAATAGTTTTATGGCAGATATTAATGTGGGGGACACAATCACCACTCTGTAAAATTCAGACTATATATTTAATTATTCTAATATGATTAAGGATGGACTATCTACAATGCAGCTGGTGCCTAAATAATTTCATAGTGGTTACAGTCACTAAATGTCCGTCTGGCATCTATTAAAGAAAACTTCAGAGTTTAGAAACCCGTCTCGCTCGTTTGCATCTTAACGTCTAGAGCTCGTCTTGCCCTTACTGGACTGTCTCAAATCCTCATCTGTCTGATCTAGTGTTCTCAGAACGGAGTTAAATGGTAGAGGGTACTGCTATCATAGTGTTGGTGTGGTGTTTCCACATTAATATTGGGTTTTATGACATATATTAAAAAATGGAATTCATGGTATGCAAATGTTAATAAATACTTCGGCATTTAGTTTTAAATGAAGGTATTTGATGATTAATACTTAAATGTTCCTAGAATTTTTTTTAAAAAAAGGGAAATTACTCTTGTTTGGTGTGTGAGGATGGATAGACGAATTTAAATGTTATGTATTCAAATGTAATAACCTTAATAATAACTTAGAGACAAATGCAGTTATTTATTTGGGTGCTTAAGAAATGTTTAGAAATTAACATATGTTTATGTTCAAGTAATGCGTAGTCTTTTTGCAAACTGAGGAGTGATTGTGAATACTATTAATAAACAGTTAATGTAATTCCATTTTCACATGACATAATCAATTTCATATTCACCAGTGTGATGATCGTGGTGGGCAAGGAACAGGCCTAGCGTATCCAATCCAATGTAGGATGTGTGTTGAGTCAATTTCTGACATTACAGCTGAAGATAGTGCATTATACATTGTGCTGAAACCGCATTCAAGTGTAAATTGCTTGAGGCGCATCGGAAAGAAGTCTTGGCAGAAAGGTGCCATACATGTGGTACAGATATTCGAAGTAGATGTGAACTATGCCAGAGAGAGAGAGAGAGCTTGTGCTTGTGCATAGACAGAAGTGGAACTTGCCATGACCCATGTCTGAGATTCGGACCTTCCATCTAATATGTTAACCATTTCTCTGCTATCTTTTAACTAAAGTCCTTGCAGCGCCATCCACCAGCAGAATGGCAAGACAAAATGTAATTGCCACAGTGCAAATATTTATTTTAATAAAGAGAGGCATTTCTTTGTGTGTAATTAAACAGTTGGGAAATGTTTGGTTTCACTGTTCCTTTCCAGCCCTGAATAACTTAAACATTTTGATGTGAAATTATTTTTTATTCTAATTTTTCTATTCACATAGTACTGAATTTGTGTTGGAAATACATGAAATATTTAGCATTTTGTACTTTTTGTAATTTCATGATTGGCATTTTATACATTATCTAGTCAATGCATAGACTTTGATATTGTAATATTTGTAACGAATAAAAAAATATATATTTGTAGAATTATTAAAATATTTAAAGAAAAGAAATTAATTAGATAAAAAAATCTTTTGGTCATAAAAGAAATTAATTTAAAAATATCGTCTGGTTGTAAAAGAAATTAATTAAAAAAATTGTTTGGCATTAATTCTTTTCTAAAGGTTATAAAAATAGTGTGGCAACGATATATTTGTCTTTTGTTAACGTTGCCTAGCAACGGAGAATAATAAGAGGATTGAACATGGAATTCGATGTAAGTCAGTGATGTAAGTGTATGTGTTTGTTTTACATGTTTGTGCTGTGGAAGACGTCCAATAAATATATTATTTTTGATAAAGAAGGCTCCCCGATTCTTCATGCTATGCTGAAATAATCATAATATAAAATACATCATAATATACTATAACATGTATGTTCATTTTTTTCTACTCTATGCACTCCCAAACCATTTTTAATGGATTGACACAAGATTGAATTAATGCCATAACAAATATTTTAAAATTCAAATTAGATTTTTATCTATTTAATGTTAAGTGGTTGATATTTTCACGAATTTTCTGCATGTATTCTCATCGAAGAACCGTATTTTTTATATCATTGTGAGATCCAGAATATCCCGATTCTAATAAGAGTAATTTGAAACTGCTGTGTAATTTTCCTGGTTTTTTAAAGTTTTCGGAAACGCCTTTCTTTGCATATGATTCGTGTAGTGAGTGACGAAATATTATGCTTCTAGTTTTAATTTATAAGCATCTGAAAAAAAAATAGTTTTCTTGCATTTTTTTCTCTCTCTTTGCTTTTTGATGTTTTTGCAACATATATTTTTATTAACATTTTGTTCATTCTAAAGATTTTTTGGTACATAATTCAATCAGCAATGCCGGGAAAATTCTTTATAGTATAACTGTTCATTATAAAGTTGTTATAGTTATTATACGGTATATTGTTTAAAAGTTTAAAGTAAATGTTCTTTTACCAAACTTGCGGTTTCATTGAAACCATACTGTTTTAATGTTATGAAAAAGCTAGATTTGAAAATTTTAATTCAACAAGAAGGGATTCAAAGGAGGGGTCAAAATTTTTGGAGGAAGTTACTGACAATATTTGTAGGGGGAGGGGTGGGGATCAGAGCTGGGTATATAAAAGATTATGTATCCCGAGTAATGCCAGGTTATCAGCTAGAGTTCAATAAAATTCAAAGCTTTTACAGCATAGTAACCATAAAAATTCCTAAAGGGCAAATAAAAATATACTGTTGGTTATTTGTAATCATCTCATTTTCCCATAGTTATGCTGTAAATTCCTTTAGAAGCGTATTTTGTTGAATGGTAAATTTGGCTTTAATCATGTGCATTTCCTATTTATCTCAATAGGAAGTTAAAAAACATCCAAATAAATAAATAAATAAATAAAACGGTTGAGTGGCAAGGAAGTCCTTCTGATGCCTGGGGCAAAGACCGCCAGATTAACAAGTAAGGAAAATGAGACCCCTAGAGTGTACGAAGAAAAGAGAAAGGTTGCGCAAAAGCTTCGAATAGCTGAAGCTGTTGGTACTGACTTCTCAATTTTGCCAAATTTTAACAAGTTGAATTTCATTAGAAAATTCATTATCATTATGCTAGCATATATTAAATAATAAATCCTGTAATTTTGGTTTATTATGCATATCTTGTATTACAACTTAACCCAGAGTCAATACTCTACTGCATTTGGTATATCAAGAGTATTTTACCGAATTTCCCGGATAATCCGAATTCCCCGGAATCCGGGCAGAGGTCAGGCCCAGTTAGTTCGGATTCCCGGGGTTCTACTGTAGTTTTAAAAATTGGTACACATGTTCGTGAGGGGCTCCTGTTGAATATACTAATAGCACCCTCTGGTAGGGGTGGAGCTCGCGGTATCTTGGATTTTATCCCCCCCCCCTTTTAGTGCTTTATAAATAAAATATTCGATGACTATTCAATTTTCATAATACAGGCTATATATGAAATTAAAGAGCGTAAAATTCCCTATAAATAGATAGTTTAATTTTTGTTTTAGCTTCAATAGTTGCCGAGATAATTGTCTCAAAGTTTGCAAAATCATAAAATTCTCCTCTAAGAAGTCACCAAGAGACGAGTACACGCTTCTCATTCATTTTATTAGTCCAGTTGAGAACTACTCGGTACATTGATACTTTTATGGACATTCAATGCACTTCTTTTATGTATTTAATCACTACATCGAGAAACTGGGGGGAAACAATAAATGGCAAACAAAATGTAAATTTAGAAAAGTTTGTATTAGAAATAATTATATAGAATTACACAAAATTAAAAGTGAATAATCGTGAAATCACCTGAATTTTATTAAAAGCACTAGCCGCCACCAGCTTGATCGCCGGAAATAAAATTTCAACTGTATCTTTTATGCATATTTTTATATTTATGGTTCCCTTAACAAAGTAGTTTTAAACTTCAAATTGCTATAGACATTTAACCCGCGTTCTCTTCGTAGCCTTGCACTTGTTCTGTTCCTTGTCTAATGAATGTCCCTAATGGAGTCGAGTAACATCTAATTGTACGTAATCGACGCGAACTTTAATTCAACAAATTTGATTTCATCATCAAAATGAAAAAGTGAATTTCATCGTAACAATAAAAAACATTGTAAATTGTCAAAAAATATTTTTGAAAATTTATTAAAATTAGAGAAAAAATCTAATGACAACTTAATTGATATAATTGAAAAGATAATTTTTAAAATTTTCAGATGGTGTAAAATTAAATTTTCGTAAGTTATTAAGGAAAAACGCCAAAATTTAGTTTAATTTTTAATTAATTAAAATTCTAATTAAAATATTTTAAAAAAGGCTTCGAGGTGCACATTCCCACCCTCCAAAGTACGTATGTGCCAAATTTTGTTGCTCTAGGTGCAGCGGTCTGTCCTGTAGAGCGCCAACACACACACATTCTTCTTTATTAATAGTAGAGATTATTTCTTCTTCCATCCAGTTCGTAACATTCTTTATCTCCATCACGTTCATGCATATAACATATGCAGGATTTTCCATAACATCGTTCCGAAACTTAAAACCCATCAAAATTGATTAGAACAGAAACAAAATCAAATATCTATTTATACAAATTGCTAAATTTTCTGGCACTTTTATTTTTGATATTTGTCTGATCATGTTAAACTGAAATACAAGCGCTTTGCAAAGTTCAAGAATTTCTTTCGCATTTGTTCTAAGGTGTTAAACAAAAATCGTGCATTTCGAATATCGTTTAAAGCGAGAGTTAAGTGTATTTGAAACATTAATTTTGTTGTTTATATCAATAAAGAAGAAATCAGTTGGAAATAATGAAATGGGAAATGCCACAAAACAATCGGACACCGTTAATCAAAAATCACCATTATCCTTTCTATTACAACAAATTAAATACATCAAATTGAAATTACATATATTTGAAATAGAAAATATTTTTCCTTTAGTTCTCTTGTATTCTGCCATATAGGAATGTAGCTAATAACCTGCAGTCAAAAATGATCTCGTTACCTCGATCCAAATTACTTTTTCGGCTAATTTTTTTCACTGTTGTTTAATAATTTTAGAATTTTGATGAATTTGAACGATAACTTTGGAAATTATTATTCGAAAAAATAAGCATTTTTTACACTTTCTTAAAATTAAAATAACTTGTGAACTGAACGAAAATTTTGATTACCGGGATTTTTTTTCTATGATTTCCATCGTTTAATAAAAATTAATTTAAAATTATGACCAAATACATACATCAAATGCTTTCAATGGACGAAGTGACAACGAGCATTTAAATTAACGAGCCATAGTTAAAAATGCATATAATATTTTCCTTGGACATGAATGGCAACGTGAAGGCAAAAATAAATGCTATAATTAAAGATATACGTACAATTTTCATTCAAGGTAAAGAGCAAAGTGCATGTTAAATATATTTTTATAAATACGGATTTTCCCCCCCTTTAGCTTAATTCTAGTAACAGTAGAACCCCAGGAATCCGAAATTTCGGATAATCCGAACGATTTTTTTTTTTAAATTTTCTCAAAATTCTTACAGAAAAATTAAACGAAAATAACAATTACAGATCAGAACAAAAAGCTAATGTTTATTCCTAACTTAAAAGAAGTATTTGAATTCGTCTTTAAGAATGAATACAACACTTTAATTAGTATAAACAAAATCAGATGTCTTCTTTTTACCCTCATCTTGTTTGCCACTGTATCGTGCGAATCGCCGCTAGCTCTTTCCATATTATTTCACAGAGCACTCAAAGTCAATACTCTACTGCTTTTGGTGTATCAAGAGTATTTTACCGAATTTCCCGGATAATCCGGAATCCTAACAGAGGTCAGTCCCAATTAGTTTGGATTCCTGAGGTTCCACTGTATATTTTTAAGAAAAGTACCTCTTCTCATCGACACATCTGGGTGAAAATCTGGTATATAGATCTACAGTTTTGGTGCTAGGGCCATATTCCAAATGTCATATATTTAGATTTTTGCATTAGCGAGTTATCGTGTTTACATATCACAGACACACAAATATATTTTTCTAATTTGTTTTTTCGGGCTCAGAGAGATAGAGTTTTCCGAAGCTTTATGTTTAAGTATATTAAAGTCCCGTTTTGAAGCGACTCGAGGGCTATTTTGGGACAGACCTACGGAAAACTGCGGAGTTTTTTGTAGATTGCGAGGCTTTCTCTATGTATATCTTCGTCTACGAGAGGAAAACAATTATTATTATCTCCTTCCAAAAAATTTTAAATACATACAAAACAACCTCTATGAAAACTGTTTCTGTTAAGGCTTCTAAATAAATAGCCGCATTTCTTGGCTTCCGAAATAGTATAAAAGCCGGCCCAATCAAAAGCGGGGCACAGTGCAAAGTTGACTTGCGGGCCTTGAAACAAATTTCGTACAGCAAAATAATTCAATGCATTTTGTTATTTATTATATTGCACAAATTGCTATAGAATATAAAAATAATAAATAAATAAACTATTTTTAATAAAGTTAATATTTCAATAGCACAAAAAATCGTTAATTATTAAATTAACAAAAATTATTACTTCATAAATGCAATTTGGTGTTCTGCTTACCAGAATAAGTTTACAATACGTGACTTTAGTTTCGTTTTCTTACATATTTTATGGCAAATTCGTTGATGATACCATAATTTAGTTATTTTGGTTAATTCGAATTCTATCGATTTGCTAAGGAGGTAAATCGTTCTTGATTAATGTTAGATTTCAAACAGTTTTTTATTGTTTTCAATCTTAAGAGAGAGCTTCCTGCAGATGCGACGGTAATTGAGAAAAAGCCAATATAATTTTCAGAACAGTAACAAAAGTTGGATATAATGCAAATAAATTATTTTTAGATAAATATTGTGTCCTAGCAAGCAAAACTCGACTTTAAATTTGTATTTCGTTATATAAATCTATACAATCAATTTTCATTTTACAAAATCAGTCAACGGCGCGGAGCCTAGTGCGCTTGCACCGTTCGAAACCCCCTCGGGCCGGCCTTCACCATTATGTCAGGTTTATAGATGTTTTAATCAAAAACTCGTAAAATAGTTTAAATATTTAGATCAAAACTAAATCGGTGGAAATTATTTGCAAAAGAACGAACTTCTACGTTAATGTTCTTTCTATCCCAAACAAACAAACATTCCAAAGATTGTTTTCCTATTTTAGATTTTTAAAGACAAAGTTCCAAATTAATTTGTAGATAAACACCAGGAAGAAAAATAACCAATGAATTTTGACAAAAGCGTGAAAATTTTAATTAAACATGTTGGCAAACGTGAAATAGCATAAACTTTTAAATATTAAGGTGTTCTTAATAATTTTCACGAAATAAACTTAATGCTGTGTTTAAATTCTTCTTTCGTGGTATTGCGCCAACTTTCTTCTTCCAGTTTACATTTTGGCACAGTTTACCGATTCCGTCAGTTTCCTAAATCGTAGGCAATCGCTTAGGTATTATTATTACCATCTTTTTGCCTTCCCTCATTCATGGATTACTGGTATCCATAGAAACCTCAACTCTGTGACGTCACCGACTTAGTTGCCTTCCAATCGTCTGTTTCGATCGCAATATGGCCAACTAGATCGATTTCGAATTTTGTTCCACGTCTCTCACTTTTTTGTCTTCATTCATTCATTTACTTTTATAGATACCTGGCAAGCCACGCCCTAATAACAAATGATGGAAGTGTTGGGAGCGAATGGTTCTTCTGTTTCGGTCAATGGTTTTCTTTTTTTTCCCTCACTGCGTTTGACAAAAGTGAGAAAAAAGTGATTGATAATTCTTAATTATCGAGGAGAATGATTCGCTCTCATTATCAAGTGGTTATCAACATGCCAAAAGGATAGAGTGAATCTGTGTTCAGTGTTCTTCAAGATCTGATGCGTTGCTTTGGACAATCAAAAAGATTGAAGAACAATTGAGCTTCATTGCAACCATATTATCAATAAATACATCTGAACTATCTATCGACTCGCATGTTTTATTGGTAATATTGCATGTAATTGTTAATATTAATAATTTGTGCCCGGCAAAGTCATCTTGTTATTAATAGTACCACTTTAATTCAAAATGTTCTCTTGAAGATATTTTTAATTCGTCAAAATGAAAAAGTTCTTTCAAAAATGAAAAAAGTTGTAAATGATATCAAACTGTATGAAAATAAAAGGATCGTGCTGACAATGTAACTACAATAGGAAAAAAAATCTGAAATGTGGTCAATTCATGTTCATTTGACACATGAAAAATGTGCCACGGCATTTCAAATTTTCATTTATTAATAGTAACGTTAAGAACAATTCTTTTGCTGTTTGATATAATTGTTTTTTCTTATTATATTTTCTTTCGTATTATAATTCTAGATCTTACATTCGATTTTATTACATTTTAGGTTTTTTTTTATTAGTTCTTAAACTTGTATGCTTTATTTAATATCGTATTATGTTTACTTTAACACCATCCGTGTTCGTTAGCATCAGCAGCATTAGTCTAATCTAAACAGCTTTGATATTTTTCAAATTATCATGTCTTTTAATTCAAACATCGTATTATCCTATCTTATTATTTTTGTAAATTCATGAATGAATATACACTATATAGCTATCAAATCACTAGTGTATTGGAAAAATCTTTCTGCCTAAAAGAAAATAGTAAAAAGTATAATTTAGGCTTAAAGTATTCTTTTTGAATTTTAGCAATCAGAACTTTTAGCAACTCAGGTGAGAAAGATCAATTCATTCGACAATTGTTCCTCTTTTGCTTTATAATTGTCCAAAGCTAAATAATAATGCATTTTTCTTTTCAAATAGTTTGCGTAAAATATAAACACAGCGCTATAGAACTGCTTTACATGATAGGCTCAATCAGTACTGATAAATTTTGGAACAAAATCCAATTACTCATTCCCCTCAATGGCATACACTTCCAATTATCATTAAGAAACAAAACCCTGATATATAAGCAAGTATTTGGCCCTATTTTGACGCACGTAGCCCAAATACGCTGCTGGTGCAGAAACGCAAGAAAGAAAACTAAAATTCTACAGAATAGGATTTTCTGCATCATGATAAATTCTCGATGATACGGGTACGGGAGAAATAATCTCATTCATAGCGATCTGAAAACTGTTAAAATTGAAGATTACATCCATAAGCTAGGAAGGATAGTCTAGGAACTTTTCAACCAAGTCAAGAATTATACTAACCTAATCATCGGCTGTCAAACATGCCAAGCAAAGGAAACATGCATAACCATATGTGACTACTACATGGTCCCTCTATAATCCACCCTAATTTGAGACAGTACGAGTTGAAATCTTTCGTTTGAGATCTTTTGCTGCAATCTCAAAACTTGTCAAATCTTTAACAGCTCATTCTTTAACCTTATTCTAAGCGGCTCTCCCTCAGGGCGGCCACCTGGATGAGAAGCCACCGGATAAGTAAGCGGCTTCGGGAGGGGTTGGGTCGTGGCCGGTGATGGCTACTAGGACTCCGACCTTAGTTGGCGACTGCTGTTGTGTTGCGACGCCGGTCATTCAACGACTCCGCATGCCTAGGAAGGACGGGGGTAACTTCTTTGTGATTATTCTAACTTTGGTATCCAGACTTAAAATGCTACTTAGCTAAATTTCGGAGGTTTTCGCAAGGTTCCTTTTTACACTCATATTGAGGAAAAGTGCACTGGCACTGGTACTCAAACGAATGACTAAGTCACTCAGTGCAATATTTACCTCCAGTTACATGCGTCAGCATGAATTTAGGTTGATAGACGACTTGGTTAGGAAGTAGTTGACCATCATCACACAGCACAGGCATCTAATAATTTATAAAATCCACAATAAAGTGAAACCGTTGATCATTCGCACAAAAGTTATAACGGGTAAACGTCAATTAAAATCCGTCTTTACTTCTAGTCATATGACAAATGTAGCAGCTCATATTATCTTTCATTTATCTGACTGTTTGCTTTTCCTTCTACAAAATGCATACAAAATTCCAAAATTAAAATGGAGCGACATATTTGATGTACCCCATGTGAACATGAATGATTCTATTTATACATCTATGACCAATATCAAAAGTCATCACGAAGCATCCTTTTGCTTGTTAGGTAACTGTATTTGCTAAGACGCATTTTTCCAGCAATAGCAAGAAAAGGTGAGATGAAGAACCCTGAATTAAAGAACTCCATTAACCCACAGCGCATCGGCATCTTTTTGCCTAATTCTCCTGAGTTTTCAGTTTGAAAAGTACATTAACATAACTGTATTCGTGAAGTTTAAGCAGAGTTTCGAAAGTAAAGTCTTAACTAAACATTTATTGCTTTTTACTTTCTGGCATATAAGGTACTAGCCTTACGCGCACGGCATTGCCCGTGGAATCAGAATTTCAACAAAATGAAAAGAAAAATAAAAAAAACGCCCACAAAATGGCACGAAAAAGTTTTGAAAACAAAATCAAAACAAAAGATACACATTATTGATTTTCCCGCTCATTTTTCTTCGCGATAATGACATTTCAGCTGTAGGAAAACAGTACAGAGTACGGCAAACCGAAACAATATTAAAAAATTGCAACGTGAAAATGATTATTATACAGCAAGCGAGACAAATAAACACGTTAAGACACTGCCGAAAATAATAATCGAAGTCATTCAGTTAAAGGTTATGGCGTCGCCTGCGCTTTTCACCGTCAGCCAATGAAGTTGCAACAATGCATGCTGGAAAGGCTCCGGAGAGATGTCCGAGGGAGAATGCTCGCTAGAGAAACGTATCTTTGAACTGACCAGGGGAAGATTCATTAAAACCAGCGGGAGTGGTCTCCCCTAAACTTTCTCGTATACTTTCTAAGTGGAGATTCGTCAAAATCTCGAGTTCGAATTTTTTTTTGACGATTACAATACTTTCTCTTTGTATAATTCGTATACGAATTTTTTTTGACGATTACAATACTTTCTCTTTGTATACTTCGTATACGAGAAAGTGAAATAAACAAACAAACCTGAAATTAAATATCTGTTGTCACGTTTCAAAAAAATATTACTTTGAAGCAGGTGCGATAAAATAGGCAATGCAATGAATATCAAAGCGAAAATTCTGCTTTGGAATTGAATTCCAAAGAAAACAATTTATACTACCACAACCGCAACAATTGCAAAAGCGCGTGAATAAAAGATTTGCTGAAATAATGATATCAGTTTGAATTTTATTTACAACAATAAAAAAATTATTACAATTCATGTTTTAAACATTATTTATTGTTGTAAATAAAATTTACAACAATAACAGATTGCTACCAGTACGCATGCGCATGAGAATCGGATTAAAAGAAATTGAATATGCAATTTGAACGCCTCTTTTTGACGGATTTGGTCCACAATTTCCATTCATGACGATAAAACTGTGTACCAAATTTTATCCATCTAGCTATTCAAGTTTTTGAGTTATAGTGTTCACATGACCGTGGACATACAGACAGACAGACTTCCCCTTGACGCATTTTGTCCAAAATTTGATAGAAACCTACAAATTAGGTTTAAAGACCACATACCAAATTTCATCTCCGTAGCTTTAATAGTTTTCGAGTTATCGTGTTCACAGACAGACAGACATGATTCCAAAATTGTGTTTTTCGGACTCAGGGAGGTCTAAAACGTGAAGATTCGTCAAAATCTCGAGTTCGAATTTTTTGACGATTACAATACTTTCTCTTTGTATACTTCGTATACGAGAAAGTAAAAGCGAAAAAAGATACATTAACCTTTTTTGTTTTAAATCCGACAGGAACGTTCCAGTTATAAGCTAAAAAAGAATTGAAAATGATAGCGTTATTAGAACGTCCGGTGCTAGAATTTTAAGAAATCCGAATGAAAAATTACCATATAAGTGACTATTTTTCAAAATTTTCTCAAACTTCAGTAAATTACGTTAGAAACAAACTTTATTAGAACGGAAATCGTTTGCTCTTTTCGATGGTGTATCTATTTTCTTCGTACATGGTACTGAAACTATGCTATTGAGAAATTAGTGTTAAAAATCTTCCAAAACAACACAAAACATTAATTAAAAATTTTCTAGATTAAATTTTAAAATTCCGGCTTCGAGGTGCATTCATTCACCATTACAACTACCTGTGTGCCAAATTTCATGGCTGCAAATGCGATAGATCCGTCTGGACATCGCGGACACACATGCACACAAACATTGCCTTTTATAAGTAAAGATAGACAGAGAAAATATTATAATCTTAAAAAAATTCGACCTCTAGGCTTTGATGAATCTCACCGCTCCAGACCTTCCGAAGTCTGAAAACAGCGCACGTGTTTTCGTTTCAATTTCCTCACATATTTCCGCAATATGGCGAGCTTTTTGTTAAGCTTCGCAGTATAGTGAAGAGAACAGAATGGAACGGTGTCTCTTCCTTTGACCGATTGATTCCGAAATTACGTGCAGACCTACAGTGTTGGTATAAAGACCACATCCTAAAATTCATTCATCTGGTTTGTTGCGTTTCGGGGTTATTTTTTTACACACATTCTTAGTTACAACTATTTACAAATATAGAGTAATTGTGGCGTTTGAAATGACACCGGTTAGAAAGAGATTGCAGTATATTTCAAAGCATTATTAAAAATCTACAATTATTATTAAATTTAGTCAACAGTTTTTACAATATTTCATTTCAAGCAAACTTATGTAAAAAAATAATGAAATGCTCCATAAAGACCCTCACTATCGATTCTCAGTGAAGTGAAAATGATCATTGGCAAGAGCATCTGTAAACAAAATTAGACGAAAAGGTTTTCTAAAGCTACTAAAGTTACAGAGGGTAAAATAACTCAGAAAAATCACATATTTTGCTATTTTTTCTCTCCCTTTCAAAACACAGGTCTCAACTCTTGTTTCCATGACTGCTAAATAAAATAATCTATATTTTGCTTCATTCATTGGTCAGTAAATGAAGTTCTCAATATTTTCTTCATTATCTGTGTCGCAACAAATCATCTATGTTGCTTCGTTCATTGGTCAGTAAATGAAGTTCTCAATATTTTCTTCATTATCTGTGTCACAACAAATCATCTTGGACAAAAACACATGTCAGATATGTATAGCAAGCAGTTTTAACATCAAATTTCGACTGGTGTTTTCAGGAGCATATACACTATATGCCCAAAAGTATCCGGACACTTGCAGATTTTCACATTTTTTAGAATTTCTCCGAAATGGTTTAACCGACTACCATTAAACTTCGGACATGTAAAGAATAGACAATAACTCAAATTTTACATTGAAGATTCGGTCTGAGGGCAATTAGGGGACCGTCTACAAACTGATGAAGACAAAAAGGTCTTTGGCCCACCCCGCTTCACAGAATACAGATAACAAGATGAAACGTTCAGAAATTGTAATGTTTAATGTGCATAATATTTACAGGAATTTTTGTAATTTCAGCTCAAATATTTGGGAAGATATAAAGGTTTCCTTAAAAAATCTCAAATTTTTCCACCTGTTTTTTACTTATAACATGCAGAGTTTTCTGTTATATTATACGAAACTTACAGAAAAGATGACAATATGTTAAAGAAGCATTTGTATAAACTTTGGAAAAGAATTGTTGAATATTACAGGAATTATGAGCATTTTTAGTAAATAATGTTTTACTGCGCATGCGCGAAACATAGCGTAATTTTTCTTTCACAACTTTAAAGCCAGATATATAGGGCAACTTATATAACAATATTCAGTTCAATATCAGTAGTATTCAGAAAGATATCGGCATTACAACGACCAGAATTTTAGCTCCTGTCGAAGAGAAGCTAAAAGATGAGGGGTTGTACACAAATTAATATTTTTTAAACTTATATCTTTAAATAGTTATATTGAATTGTATAGTGGTTAGAATTTGCTAAATACCCATGAAGACTTATCAATTGCGTGCATAACTTAAATTCCAGCTAATTAGGCACTATAAATAACAAAAATTTTATTACTTTAATTATATTATTTACAGGATTATTAACAAATTACATATTACAATTTTACGGCCAAACGATATTTTTAAATATATTTATTTTATGGCGAAACGATTTTTTATCTAATTAATTTCTTTTCTTAAAATATTTTAATAATTCTACATATATATTTTTTTATTCGTTACGAATATTAGATGTGTTCATGGGTATTCAACAAATTCTCACCACTATACAATTCAACATAACTATTTAAAGATATAAGTTTAAAAAATATTAATTTGTGTACAACCCCTCATCTTTTATCTTCTCTTCGACAGGAGCTAAAATTCTGCTCGTTGTAATGCCGATATCTTTCTGACACTACTGATATTGAACTGAATATTGTTATATAAGTTGTCTTATATATCTGGCTTTAAAGTTGTGAAAGAAAAATTTCGCTATGTTTCGCGCATGCTCAGTAAAACATTATTTACTAAAAATGCTCATAATTCCCGTAATATTCAACAATTCTTTTCCAAAGTTTTACACAAATGCTTCTCTAACATATTGTCATCTTTTCTGTAAGTTTCGTATAATATAACAGAAAACTCTGCATGTTATAAGCAAAAAACAGGTGGAAAAATTTGAGATTTTTTAAGAAAACCTTTATATCTTCCCAAATATTTGAGCTGAGTTTACAAAATTTCCTGTAAATATTACGCACATTAAACATTACCATTTCTGAATGTTTCATCTTGCTATCTGTATTCTGTGAAGCGGGGTGGGCCAAAGACCTTTTTGTCTTCATCAGTTTGTAGACGGTCCCCTAATTGCCCTCAGGACCGAATCTTCAATGTAAAATGTGAGTTATTGTCTATTCTTTACATGTCCGAAGTTTAATGGTAGTCGGTTAAACCATTCCGGAGAAATTCTAAAAAATGTGAAAATCTGCAAGTGTCCGGATACTTTTGGGCATATAGTGTATATGAGCAGGCACAGGTGTTGTCTGATAATGATGTATACTTTGCTTCAGAAATCCATTCAGAGTACTTGTGAGAGAAAGTTCCCAGATAGTAGGTCGCATTGGATTAAGTAACTGTCGAGCTTTAATAGTAGGAATTTGAAAATTAAACACATGTTGAAGGTCAACATCAGGAACAGTTGCATAATGTTTCAAAGAATTGCTTACAAATGAGCTTAATAAGTTATCGCGTTACGTATGTACGCATACATACGTATATTTACTGTAGCGTCAGAGTAAAGCAATAGCCGTTGTAATATCAAAAATATACTTTATTTTCGCTATTTATAAATAAGTAGCTGAGTCGTCTTGAAAATTTGAAGAACTGCACTTTCAAGCTTGAAAAATAAACAATCACAATCATTCACATTACGTGCAGTCTGTTCCTCGAGAACAAATACATAAAAAAGTAGTAAAGTCATAATCAGTTCACTATAAAGACTGAAAACAATTCGTTACATTACGAATAGGTATACCGTCAGACAGTCACCCGAAGATAGATTTGGCTCTAAATTTGGCACACATTTACAATTATAATTATAAAAATTTATGCCAAATTTCATCCATGTAACTCCTCGCGTTTTTGAGATACCGTGTTTACATGTACACGAACGGATAGACAAACTTCCTTTTGACAGTTTTAGTCGAAAATTTGATAGAGATATAAAAAAATTGGTTTAAAGACCACATACCAAATTTCATCCGTCTAGCTCTTTTCTTTCTTGAGTTATCTTGTTCACAGATAGCCATAGTTCCAAAAATTGTGTTTTTCGAACTCTTGAAGGTATAAAATGTGGAGATTCAGCAACATTTTAAGGTCAAATGTTTTGACAAATACGGTTCTTTTTCTTTTCAGACTTTGCACGAGAGAAAGTAAAAACCATTCTTGGAATTTTGTTTGTCTGTGAGCACGATCTATCAAATGTTGGACTATATTTATCCGTCATTGTGCATGAACCAACGATAATCCAAAAACGGAATGAACTAGGTGGATGAAATTTGCCATATTGTTTTATCACCAAAATAGCAGTTGTGTGTCAAATTTTGTACAAAATCCATCAATGGGTTGGCATCTGTAGTAGGGATAGGGTTGGCGGTTATTGCGAAAATAACCAGTTTTCGGTTATTCAGTTTTTTTTTTCTCCTCCGATTTAACCTGGCGGTTATAACCGCTCAAAATAACCTGTTTTCGTTTTTTTATATATATAAAAAAACAGACACCGTTTGTAGACAAATTTTTTTATTAGTATTGTTTTTGCAGGAAATCAATACATTGCCCAATATTTATCTGTTCATAAAGACTCTTTCAGTAATCCGCCAACCAACAGACGCCTCGAGGAAGCCGTTGTCGTTGATTGGTCTAAGATGATGAAATTCAAAGCTTCATAATTTGGTAAATTTTAGTCTAATCGAACCTAAAATCTTCCGATCCGGTTTTTTACCCGGTTATTGGCTTTTAAAAAAATAACCGGTTATAACCGGGACAAAAAAATAACCGACAAAAACCGGTTAACCGAAAAAAAAAAATTGGTTTTCGGTTGATAGGTTTTTCCCATCCCTAATCTGTAGTTCTAGTAGAATCTGTCTATTCGTGAATATGTGAGCGCTCAAAAACAAAACGAGCTTGACAAGGAAATTTGGCATTTGTTTTTATGACTAAAATTTTGATTTGTATGAAATTTTGGACCAAATTCGTCAACGCCTTCACTAGCTGTCTGTATGTCCGTTCGTGTGCTTGTGAACAAAATAACTCAAAGACACAACGCGTTAGGTGAATGAATTTCGGTATGTGAGCTTAATACCTAAATTCTAGATCAGTGTCAAATTTTGGATTTATCACTCAAAGAGAAGACCAACTATTTCAAAATGTATCCTCGATTCTCTTCACTGTACGACGAACCTGACCGCAAAACGCGCCATATTGTGGAAGAATACGAGAAAGTCGAAGGGAGAACACTCCCAACGGTTTTATAAATTAATATGGTGTATTAAAATCTTATATATTAAAGGCTGAACGTCAACAAACGTATGTATGTATGTCCTTCTATCTCCTCACGAACCACTGAATCCTGAAACTAACCGTAAGTACCAAAAGATGAAAAATAATCCAAGGAATCCATTTCGACTATTTAAATTCCGAAATTATAATTAGTTAAAAAGATATTAATTAAAAACTTAAGATTGATTGATTCCCCCGTGCTGCCATCTATCAAGAGCTCCTATAACTATCTGTCGGTTCATCGGTTGTTCTTGCATCTGGTTTGTATAAAAGGTTTTATTTTTTCTTTCTCAGGGAGCTTCTGCGTTTTGGAGTTTTTATTTATAAACATCGGGAAAAAATCGTTTTCCTGCATTTTTATTTCTTTTTTTTTTGTCGTACGGTGTTTCGCAACATTTACGTTTGTTGGGGGAAAATATTTATTCATTTTTATCCGGTTTTTTTTTCATTATTATTCGAATACGGGCAAGACGAAGATATATGTTTCTGGTGTTTAATTTATCAGTTTAGTGTACTATTAAATCGTTTATCGTTTCTGTTTTTTATTTCGTTTTATTTTTTCTTTTGCAAAACAAATATCATGCTAATCTGTTTTAATTTATAAGCATAAGAATTCTCGCGTTTTCATTCAAACCAAACTGCTTTAAGGTAGTAAAAAGGCTAGAACTGAAAGTTTTGATCCAACAAGAGAGGATTCAAAACAGATTTACGTGTGTTGGGGAAGCTTAGTGATAATATTTGTAGGGAAAAAACAGCGGCGGGCATATGAAAAAATGTGGGTTCCGAGAAACGCTGGGTTATTAACTATAAGGTAATTAAAATGTTGGATTTAAAAATTTTAATTAAATAATATAGGATTCAAAGGATTTTTTTACTTTTTTGGGGGAACGTAACATTTACATTAGCGACATATGTGTAGAAAAAATAAACGGGAGGCGGGCATATGAAAATTAGTAATTAAAAGACTAGATTTGAAAGAATATTTACATTTGTTGGGATTTGTTGTCAGTGACAATATTTGTTGAGAAAAAGACGGAGCCGGGCATATGAAAAAATATGGATCCCAAGGCCTCACGTGATCTCACTTCTCTCCGCCCGGGAATATCCCATTATTCAAGATTGCCCGTGCAACGCCGGGCCATGCAGCTAGTATCATATTAAATCATTAGAAAACCCTATTGTTGAAAGCAAACTATACAACTTTTTGATTTAAAAAGGAATTTACAAAATGTTTCATGTCATATTTTAACTAATGTTTGTAATGTAATAAATCAAATTGTTAAATTAAGTCAATCATAAACTAGAGTAGTTCAATCTTAATATAAATAAAAGTCATTGAGGGTATGTATGTTCCACATCTCCTCCTAAATCACTGGACCGATTTCAATCAAACTTTGCAAACTTATTATTTAAGGCAAAGGAAAGATGCATGTGAAAGTCCAAAAGTTAATTAAACAGTCAGTTAATTAGAAATTAATCGAAACTATTTTTCCGTACTAACTTCGGAGCAATTTTTCCCGCAAGATTTTTTTTATACCATCTTCGCTCAAATGTTTATCTTTTCAATTATACCAATTTTATATCTGTTTAGTGTTTCCTTCAAATTTTGTTAATTTTTCAAAATTTAATAAATAGTTGATTACATGCAGACGATTTTGAACTAAAGCAAATTTATAGATACTTCGTTACTAGGCAACGGTGCGACTTTCAACTACTAGCGTTTTCATTCAAATCGTATTAATCTAGAATAAAAAACAAGACAGTTTTAAAAGGTTATCTCTGTATTTAGTACAGGTTGATCGCTATAGTTAGAAAACTGTATCTTTGACTGTTTACTGTACACATTTTTATACTCGCTTTAATCATTGTTTTACATGCTGTTTGAAAGTTTAAAATACATGTTCATCGTTCAATCTCCTTGCATTTTCATTTAAACCATATTAATTTAGAGTAATAAACAGGCTCGCTTTTAAAGATTAAATTCGAAAATAATAAAGGCAAAGGACATTTATGTTTGTTGTTAAAAAAATTGTGACAATTTTTGTGAAATAAAATGTGTTTGCCTATGAATATATTATGACCCCGAGCAACGCTGAGTATATATATATATTTCGATTAATTGAAAAATTTAACTATATATTATGATAAAAAGAAACATTTTTCAGTTCAATATAAACAAGTTACCATTTTGGAATAGTAACATAAGTCGTTTAATGTATAAAAATATTGTCTTAAATTATATTCAAAGAAGCAATATTTTAGTCACAGACAGAAATAGCCAGCAATCTCATAATAGTGCATTTCTTGAAAATGCTATGAGATATGGGTATCCTAAAAAATCCATGTATGCTTATATTAATAAGAAATATTTAACACCAATAAATTAAAATATGTTTTATTCTCCCATTAAATGCCCTCTTAAATTATCTTTGTTATAATAATATATTTAGCAAAATGATTTAGTAAATTATTTCAAAGGTAGATGGCGCCACTATTTTAAAGATTATGATTGCATCATATAATAAATAATTATTATTTATCTAAGGACATATCTAATATATATTATTATAACTGGTTAAAATAATATTCCTTATAGTGTTTTATATTAGTATTAAAACGCTTAAATCAAAAATAATATTTTCCCATTAAATGTGGAACTTTCTTAGGATTAAGTTGAATTGGTATGTTGTATAATGGTGTCATTATATATATCTTTGATTTGTTGGTATAATAGTAAGATATTTTCTTTCTTTTTTTCTTATCTTGAGATGATTTTGGCATTTATTCCCCTTTTTCTTTTTCCAACAATTGGCTTCGCAGAGCATTGGTGCCACAAAATATAGATTTAATGCGACAAATCAGTCCCCAGGCTGGTTGGATATTTGATTGTTAGAATTCCAAATAAGGTTCACTTTTTCAAGTATTAATAGTTTCTAGTCAAATTTTCTTTTGAACTTCGAATGTATGAATATGGATAGGGTAATTTTATTTTAATTTTATCTTAATATTTATATATGTTGTAAATTAAGTTGCTAATTGATGTATATATATGTAAGATCAGTCTTTAAATGTGAAGTGTAAAGACAGTAGTTGGTTCAATCCTCTTTTATTCAATCATTGAAGATATTAGGTTATTTTTTCCTAGGTAAAGGAATCATTTTTACGTAGCTCGATGGCCAGAATTAAAGGCTGTCGTTGTCAGCTT
Source organism: Araneus ventricosus (assembly GCA_013235015.1). Lineage (NCBI taxonomy): Eukaryota > Metazoa > Arthropoda > Arachnida > Araneae > Araneidae > Araneus > Araneus ventricosus. The sequence continues at coordinate 463,197 of BGPR01000607.1, read as the reverse complement.
ACATGCTTGAATCAAAAAGGGGCAGTTAACAATCCATTCGAGAGGTTATGTATGGCAAAAAGGGGATTTTCGCGGAAGACTCGTGACTCGAAATAAAAGCCGTAGCGCTTATTACGATGGAAGTAGAAATAATTAAAAATGAGGATATATATATATATATATATATTACGAACTCGACGGTTCACAATCTCCGAAACATAACACGTAGCACCTATAGCCCTGGTTGAAAAAATGATATGAACCTGGTTAATTAAGGTTCCCTGAAAGGAAGATTAAAATTAGGACTGGAAAGAAAGTTATTGTTAAATACATTTCATTCAAATTAGCTTATCCCGAGCAGGGCATCTGCGTTCCGTTATACGCATACCATGCATTTTCGGCCAAATTGGCGCATTCTGGCTCCTGACGCTTCAGCTCGTCAAAAATACAGCGAGCGTTAACTATTGTCAAGAAAGAAGTTGAGCCAAGTTGGCGATTCAGTGCTCCAAGAAAATTCGTCAAATGGTATAGGTATAACGCATAGATGAATAAATTATTAAGAAATTTATTCATTAATTTTAATATTTTGTTACGGTCGTTTGTTTACTTGAAAAAAAAGTACAGATATTGATTTTGGAAAAACAAACATAAAGTAATATTCGTATTAAAATTTTCCAAACGATATTCTAAAAGATAATTAATTTTATTAATCTTTTGTAAAGTAAATAAGAAGTGCACTCACAGTTTTGTTCCGTCTGGCTGCATGTTGTTTCCATCCATTGCTGATGATGGCAAACCGACTTTTGGTATCTGCTTAGGAGTTTTGGAGACGATAATAGGAACAGCTTCTTGTTTCAACAACCTGCGTTTTGTAAACTGGCATGTAGTATAGGAATTTTCTTGAAAGTGATCGGAACATATTACGGAATTAGAAGAAGGCATAAAACCTTGTCTTCCAATATTCATCAACCAAACTTGTAATGATTGAGAATTCTTGAGAGGAAACTTAACAAACGTTTTATCTCGACAATCAGTTTTGGTTTTAGCATTAAATCATCAAATTACACAGCAGTATATCATTTTCATTCAATTATGGGAAGAAATAAGTCTGAAAAGTTAAGCAACTAAAACGTAAATAAAGATTCGGATTAGTAGCAGGGCCGAAGATGTTAACGGCAGACCCATCGGTATAAGTTGTGCGGATTAGCGCTTAGATAACATGCACAGCCGACAGTGTCACGTGACCGTGAATTGACCTCATATACAGTGTTCACAATAGTAAGTTGATGTCGATGTTCCATTCAATGACTGACGATGTTCCACCCCGAATTCACACGATGATTTTCCCTTCTCTTGACTTTGATTTGAGCGTTCGCTGGCTCACCCAATCCTGTCTGCTTCATTTCTAACGGGTATCTATTGAATAGTTTCATCCAAAGTTTTATTATATTGTAAGAAATACTGTGAATTCTACGTCTTAAATGCATTTTTTTTTCTTCGAGAAAACGTTGTTTTATACAAGAACGAATTTCCTTCAGGCTATGCCTGTAAAGTTATGCCTAACATGGAGGAGGCTACCGGTTTTGTTTTGTAAACAAACTGATCGTTGCCATCGGTAAAATATAAATTACGCTCTTTTCTGTACCACATAGCTAGCGTTTTATATATATTTAAATAAAAAGAATCAACGTTCAATAGAAATAGGCTTATGATCAACGGAATCAACTCGGATGACGTCAAGTCAAAAGTAGCTGAGCATGCCAGCTAAATGAACATTGCCCTAGGCTGATATTTGATGTTGCGTTCTTTCTCCTACTGAAAGTTAAGTAACGGATTTCGAAATGAAATTGGCTTGGCACACTTGATGAGTGTCACGTGTGTTTGAACATGAACTGAACTCCACTGTTGGGGAGGTTTATTCTGATGATTTAAAAATAAAAATTGAAATCGATTTATTACGGACTAGAAAGCAATAGATACCGATTCAGGCTTATAGCAGTATTAACCTGCAATTATTTTTGTGTTAGATGCCATGGAATTGTTTTTAAGGGTAGAATAGAGTTATAAAAATGCTGCAGGTGAAAAAGGAACTGAGAGGTAGAAACGATTAAAGAAGTCTGCTCTAAGCTGAAGGTAATTTCCTGTAAATCTCATATTTGGCGATAAATTTCATCAACAATGAATTTTCGTATAAATTATTGTAAAAAAATCTGTAATTGTTTTGAGAATTTTTATAATGTAAAGTGTTGTTGATCGATTAATCTGATTTGTTGAAGGAGCATCTCAAGACTAAACGCGAGTGAAGTCAATAACAACAAAGGTGAAGAGGAAACAAATCGAAGAGAAAGAAAGACATTTTTAAAAGTTTTTTTCGACACACACTCAAACAAGTAATATAAAAAAAAATTTTTTAAGTCAATTCCTACTTAGGTCAACAAAGAAAAATTTTATTTTAGTTACTTTTTATTAAATAATTACAATTAATATAAATATGTATATACATATGGCAGAATCACAATATTAAGTGACAAAATAGAAAGCGAATTTTCTTGCAATTTTCCATTCTATATATGGTGTTAACTAGAACCCAAATGAAAAAAGAATCTGAAAAAGAAATTTTTTCTAGCGATCTAATTAATTTATTAATGAAATTTAATTAATGAATTAATATTTGAAAAAACTGTATTAATATCAAGTGCCATCCACTACAAGTTTTAAAAAATATATTTGAACTTGAGTGGATGACACTTGATGTTAATACAGTTTTTTAAAATATTAATTAATGAAATTTAATTAATGAATTAATATTTGAAAAAACTGTATTAACATCAAGTGTCATCCACTACAAGTTTAAAAAAATGTATTTGAACTTGAGTGGATAAATAAAAAGTATTTTATTAAAGATTGAAAATTTGAACAAGATATATAAATATATATAGGGAGAGTGTGAACTAATAGTAGGAATTGAAAAAAAGGAAGGAGCAAAAGGAAAAGACAAGCTTAATTTCGACAGGTAGATATTAAAAATTCCGAATCAACTTCTGTGTTCAATCTGAGAAGAATTTTATCATAAACGAAAGATTTATTGCATCTTAAAAGTGCCCTTTATAAATAAAAAATATTGGAAACTTCAAAAAGTCGGAAAAATATGGGAGAAAACACTCCTGAAACTAAATTAAGAATATTTAGTATGAGGAATGCTTAAAGCCTGCAAAAACAGTGAGTGAAGAAATAATATTTCAGTTCAAATCTATTCGGATTCTGTTTAAAAATCGATACATAAAACTAAATATTTGGTCAAAGTAACAGCAAGAAATACTTTCGATTTGAATTCTTACATTTATGTTCACGAAGATTGATTTTAGATGCATAAAGTTCGTGCTTGAGTCTAGACAAATAGGAAACAGACTCAGAGTAGACAGAAAATTTCCCGTCTTTTTCCGAACTTTTTTTAAAACGAATATGTTGTAAATACTACTGAAAAAGTAAAGAAACTCAAAAGCAAACGATTATTATAATTTATCGTTTTTTCCAAGTGCGAATTAATCATAATATTAATTATGAAACCTCAGTTAATATAAAATTCCGACAGGTATTATCAGTATGACTTTTTTTGCTGTCATAATGAATGCAAGAAAACACATTTATTCAGGTATTATAAAGTTCTTAAAGATCAAAAGAATTCATTTGACGCAAGAAATTAGAAATAAAAATTATTTATGTCTCCATGGCTAAACATTTTATGGCCTGTTTGCTGCTGTCACAATAAATTCATAATATCTTCTTATGGAATGAAACGTGAAATGCATTCATTTAAAATAAAATGCAATTAAATTGAGTGGTTACTTCAAATAAAATTACGATTTAATTTAATTTTACTGGAAATTCCTTGCAATTTAATGAACTTTGTAATAATGACTATTCGAAGAACTATCCATACGAAATGTATGGATTAAAAACGTTTGCTGTAATTTATTTCAAAGTAATTTTATTGCTTGCCATTCTGAGACAAAGTATTTTGAGTTTTTTCTTTCTTTCACAATCTTCCACTTTAGTTAAAACAATCGGTACAGAGCATTAAACTATAAATTAATCTGTATCGAACTCGAAGATTTGATTTTATGTTTAAAAATAATGCTCTTTGCGTTTTAACAATGTTTACGAACATCTTTTAGTTTTCTACAGTGTTTTTTTTTTTAAATCCGAGTACTTTGAGTAAAACAATTTTATATTAATTAAAGGAGATTATTTTATATTAAAAGGAGAATTAAGGATGAATTTTTAAACTTAAATTTAAAAGAAAAATCAATGAATGTATCGCAAAAATATCAATTTTCTAGAAATCGGAATATAGTAATAAAATTCAAAATTTGCGAAAACAACATTTCTGAATAGTGTTTTTCACTAAACAAGGCGAAATTAAAGTTATAAGAAAAATGCTGGAGAGAAAAGAGAAATCTGCATTTTTGACTTAATAATTGATGATAATAATTTTTTGATAATTTTAGTATTAAATTATTCAAAATAGCAACGCAATAAAATTAAATGAATTATTGCAATTAAAGTTTCATTTTGAACCTTTGAAAGGGCTATATGGGACGGACCTCCTGAATCTGAACTATCCCAAACGATGAATGCGACGCATGAGTAGCCATCCTAAGCTAAAAACTTCAGCACCACACTAATGTGCTGTCGTTTAACTAGTGAGGGAGGATTTATTGTGCACTAAGACTACATACAAGGTGAGTCTACTCTAAAATCAGTTCTCGAGGAGTGATCCACAAATATGCCACCAGCTAACAACGGTTGTGATAAAAAGGAAACATATAATTTTTATGAATTAAACTGGAACATGAGAAATAAAATAAAAAAAAGAAGAAAAAAAACGATCTTAGACGCGGCGTAAAATCCATTCAAAGAAACGTGCTGGAGAGAAAGCTATAAGAAAAATGCTAGAAAGTGCTGTGTTTATCTCTGAATAAATACAAATAAATTGGATGTCTATGTATTTAATAAATGACCAAAAAAAATAGATTTCGGGTTTTTGTCCTGTAAATTTTCATCAATTTCTACAGCGTCCATCTGTATTATAGAAAATTCAATTCTCTGAACAAATTAATATTATCGAAGAATGCTGGTATTCTCCCCTTCCCCATCAATGAAGTGGTTTTTGTTTTATTTCAAGAAAATAAATTTGATGAAGGGTTTTTGTCCGATATCTAATTCTTTGCGTTGACATCTGTAATTAACCAAATATTTAACTTTTCAAATCATTTGATGAATGATGAACCTTTGCAACGCAAAATATTTTCTCTTTGAATCAAAAGATGGGGATTTCTAGTAAATTTGTTCGCCAGTTAGTAATATTATATAATGAATGTTGCGAAACTTCACGATTGAATAGTTTCTTTTTTGAATTAAACGGTATTGTTTTTCACAGTCAGATTCCGCTAAGATTTTAAATAGATTAGTTAAACATTGTGAGAACAGACAGAGAAGCTTCTTACAGAAAAATTTCCCATGTTCTTTTGAACCCATGCTGAGCAAGTAAACCTTGACAAAGTCGGCTTGGATGGATTCTTTATTCTTTTGCTACAGTTTTTTCAAATTAAATTTCTTTGTCTTTCTGCTCATTTGGAATTTTTTTGTCTACCTTTGTTTTTCGTTTGCAGCAGTATCTTGCGTGCTACTGAAACATTGCAATATTTTTTTGAACTGTTAATTGCATATTTTATTCTATTTTAACTCTTTATATTTTCTGGGAAGAACATCTTGCACATTTTCTTATCGTTCACATTTAGTAAACAATAAAAATTATTCAAAGGAATATAATTCAAAATAAGCTGAACCCATTAATGCACAAGTCGCATTTTATCAATAATATTTTGTATACTAATATTACATGTCCTGAAATCAACTGGAAAAATGTTTTTAAAACATTCTGCCGGAAAAAGTTATGTTTTATTATGTTCCTAAGCCTAGAGTACCTATATTTAGACAATGCCCTATTATTTATTTACTTAAAGAAAAGCACGCTACAGAGAAAACTCCATTTAGAGAGTGTTATGAACAACAAACATACAGAGAACATAAGCCATGAAGAGTGAATCATAAATCTACTAAAAAACGCATTAGAAAAAAAGAAGTTGAATGCAGAGTATACAAAAGGAGGTTCAGAGCACAGAACCATAATAATTATAAAAATGTAAACGCATAAATGATTTAAAACGAAAACCAGCAATCACAAAAGCATTAAAAGACACACTAAAAATTCCAAAAGTTCATGTCACATTAATATCATAAATCACACACACAATTTTTTTTAAAAATTAAAACACTAAATCAAAAAACATTTTTAAAAAAGCAAGGAATAAAAAGTTAAATATATACAAGCTCAAAATCCTAAAAAACGGAAAGTGCACACGAGAGATAAAAATCAATTGCAGAGTAAAAAAATTGAACACAGACCCATGTAAAAACACCAATTAATGGTGGATTTCACAGAAAAGTACAGAAAAGTAAAGAAGAACACAGAAAAGTAAAACGCATAAAAATCTTAAAAATTAAGTACAGTCAAAGTGTAAAAAAGCAAAGTAAAACAGATCATGTATTTAAAAGTTGTATACAATTCGATTTAAAAATACCAGGAAAAGTACCATTATTGCAAAGTAACCTATCAAAATATAAAATTATGTAAAATTCCAGATAGAAAACATATCCTTACAATTTTATTTACTGATTAGTAAATTAATTGGTAAATAACTGAACAACTTACCCTTTTCTTCTTCACATTACGACAAACTACTTTCGAGCCTGACTTGAATTTAAAAAAAGCTACATTACAGTGGCGGTTCGTCCATTAAGGCTGCAGTGCTCCCTGAAATTATTTTAAAAGCTTGTATTTTCGTTTTTATTCTTATTTGATTACTTTTCCTCGTTGAGAGTTCAATAATCAACAAAAATGTCAAAAAAGTAATAGAAAACGTAAAAGAAAGACGGAAAACCAACCAGCAAGTAAGAGAGACCCAGGCTTGAGCTGCAGAGAGTTTTGACCCTCCGAAGGATCACAATTCGATCACTGAGCAATAAATGAGAAGAAAAAAGCAACCCTATCTCCTTCTGAATTTAGAGGCACTCGAGCTGCAGACCGCGTTTGGCGAGAGATTTTGGCCTTCGCTTCCTCCTTTGGCTTTTCTTCGCTTTCAGAATGTTTGACAGCTGATGATTGTGTTTGGATAACTCGTGATTTATGGTTTCTATTTCACTTCATGCCGCCTCGACAAAAAAGTGTATGGTTTATTGAATATTCGCTTTCTATTGTTAGAACTCACTCTTCGAAAACAAGATGATTTTCTAAACATAATTTTTTAAAATATTTTTCAGTTAAAACTTTATATAAGGAGTTTGGAGTTAAGTATAGAAAGTAATATCTAAAAGAGACAGAAAATAGAAGCAATTTTACTGGCGCGCAAACGCTGCTGCATTTAGGAAAAATTGCGATGACAAAGATTTCAAATAACCGAAGGAAAAAACAAAAATGTAAAAGACATTAAAATGTAACAAAATCAACGACATACGATCGAAATAAGCCAAGGAAAAAAGAATCCAAATGGAGAAACATCATCGCATGCCACTTATCCATTATCTCTTCGGATTTTTTGATTTTTAGAGCATTTTTTAAAATTGTTACCTTGTATTGTTCTTTTTCTGAAAACGGGACAATCCGCTTCCCGAAGCTGCGCTTGGGGACAACGGCACAGGCTACCTAAAAACGGGACGGTCCCGTATCTCTTCGGATTTTTTGATTTTTAGAGCATTTTTTAAAATTGTTACCGTTTGTTGTTCTTTCTCTGAAAACGGGACAATTCCGCATCCCGAAGCTGCGCTTGGGGACAACGGCACAGGCTACCTAAAAACGGGACGGTCCCGTATCTCTTCGGATTTTTTGATTTTTAGAGCATTTTTTAAAATTATTACCGTGTGTTGTTCTTTCTCTGAAAACGGGACAATTCCGCGTTCCGAAGCTGCGCTTGGGGACAACGGCACAGGCTACCTAAAAACGGGGCGGTCCCGTATCTCTTCGGATTTTTTGATTTTTAGAGCATTTTTTAAAATTATTACCGTGTGTTGTTCTTTCTCTGAAAACGGGACAATTCCGCGTCCCGAAGCTGCGCTTAGGGACAACGGGACAGGCTATCTAAAAACGGGACGGTCCCGTTCAAACCGGAATGTATAGTCGCATTACTCATGCATCTTTCTAATGATCACGTTAACTCCGAATTGCGGAATTTAAGACAAATAAATAAAAGGCGCGACTTCGTTTAAATCACTTAATAACATTACTAACTTATAGAGAAGCTATATTTAAAATTTGTAGAAAACCACCGTTGACGTGACAACTGCGTTTGGTGAATTGTGGGAGGGGAACAGGAAAGTAAATAATGCGAACAATTTGCATGGTTTAGTCAGATTAGTTGCGAAACTCATGGAGTGAAAGTGCTTACTGAACAAAAGACTCTTTGATATCTCTATAACTTAATGCCAGAATTGTCCAAGGATAGACAGCTGTGCCTCAGGAGGTGTATTCTGATCCTGTCCACATCATAGATCATAGGGGAGATACGCCGAATTTGGACCGGCGCTAGATTGGACCGGTATCATAACTTCTATTTGATATTTGGGCCATGAACTAGGCAAATTATGTTGTAACGATGTAAATGGGGTGTATGATTTCATTTTCTAAGGGCTACGTGGTTATAGTTAGAGAACAAGTTTTTAGATCGAGGCATCCGCAATCGATTATTTTGACAAAGAGCCCTTAGGCTGTTCTAAATTAAGTAGGAAAATTTGTTATTATATCATCAGATATGAAATTTCTTTAGCAACAATTTACTATAATCATTTTATGAAAATAGTTTAAGGGAATGTTTTTTTTGTTGTTGGCCAAAGGTTGCCAAGATTGGACCACAAACGGTTGTCTAAATTGGACCATTTAAATCAATGTCGTTATTATCACAAACTACAGGAATAACTCAGAAAGCAGTTTATCAGTCCTCATAAATTGGAATCGGTACAAGTGAAAGCAAAAAAAAAGCAACAAAACAATAAAAGTTCACTAAAAACCATCAAATGTTGGATCAAAAGTATAAAAACTTAGGATACGTATCATTTATATCATTTGTTTGGAAAAAAAGCGAGAAGACGAAGTGATACAGAGCATAAAATGTCATATTTTGGTTCATGCATTGTGTTCTGGTGTGAATTTGAAGATCAAAAACTATTTTTACTTTATTTGTGCTTAAAGAAATTGGTGGTCCAATCTAGGCAACCGTTTCCTAGATTGGGCCGTTGACATTTTTTTTAAACTGTTTTTTTTTCTTAATTTAAAATATATTTCACAAAAAGCTAATTACACTGTTCTGAAGATAAATGAACTAGAAAACAATTCTACTGTTTGTTTTTCATTAAAATTACTTCTCCGTCATCGTACATTAAAAAATGACCCCAAATTCGCGGCTCTCCCCTATCTCGTGGAATTTCTATTTGTAGCTAATACAATGGGTCTTTGTAATACGGTTACGGAAGGAGTTTGTGATAAAACTCATTTTAAAAGATCTGGGCCCACTGAAGATTTTGCCATATTTTTCGAAAAAGCGGTTGATAACAGAAATGGCAAGAATTGTAGTTTTAAATAGCTCTGAAGCTACAAATCAAAATATCTGGGTTGTTTAAAAATGAAAGCTAAAATTTTGAAATTCTTGTAGGCAATAAAAATAGAAAAGCGAAACTGTGTAGAAATATACAGGATGTCCATAAATTATTGTCGGGGTTTCCTTACCTCATAAATTTTGATTAAAGAAAATGACGATAAATATTATTGCATATTCATAAAGTGCAACTCAAAGTATGTTAAGTAATTTACACATGGCACCCTTTTGCGGCCTATAAACCATCGACTCTTGGCTTTTAAATTGAGTTCAGTCTCGATGTATCTAGGTTTAGGTTAATAAAATGTATGCAATCTGTATACAAGTACAGTTAAGTTTTTGGAAGAAATAAGAACAGCAAAACTTCTATGAGGTGGCATCTATCAAAAAACCTGCACGAAAGTTGTGGCAGCCTTTCATGGCACATAACTAAAGTGACCATTTATTTTCCCCCTCAAAATGGGACATTGTTTCTTATTTTTATGTAATATTATGTGAATTCAAGAAAACACATATTTCTTCAGGTTTTATTTATTAATGAAAAGACACGTGAAAATAAATAATTCATGTGATCTTGCATTTTTCTGAAGAACACGTTTTTGCTTCAATATATTTAGTGTAGATTTAAAAAGAGAATGCAATTATTGGCAGGATATCTTGAAATTAACTTTGGTAATTAACGTTGCTTTATAAATTGAGACTTGCAATTGTGTTTTCTAGCTCGTCCACAACAAATTCATAAGAAAAAAGACTCTTTCCACGGGTGCATTAGTACCGGGCAGACATAGAATATATTCAATAATTAAACGAAAGTTCGTATGATTTCAATTATTGGCATGAAAGTGTTTGAACAGTTCCACCCAACAACTTTCGCTTAAAATATTCCCAGTGTCTCATTCTGTCAATTCATGCGGTGTAATGTAGTCAGAACTAAGTGAGAGATAGCAGGCTTCTGACCAACTTATATACAGTGATACCTCGAGATACGAGTTTAATTCGTTCCGTAACCTTGCTCGTATGTCAATTTGCTCGTATCTCAAAGCAATTTTCCCCATTGAAATTAATTGAAATGCCATTATGTTAATCCGTTCCAGCCCCAAAAATGCTACCCCTAATTGTTTTTGTTACGTGTTTTTGAATAAGAAAAATGTATTTATAAATGACAAATATTGTATAAAAACATAATAAAGAGAATGTAAAGCAAAAAAACTGGTTTTATAAAGTGTACATACACCGTACAGTTCCTCGTATCTCAAATGTTGCTCGTATTTCAAAACAAAACTTCGCTGCTCGATAGCGCTCGTATCTCAAATAACTCGTATGTCAGGGCACTCGTATCTCGAGGTACCACTGTACTACATATGTGTGACAAGTAGAGCGCATGATCCGCCATCGCCGGGCTGCTAGACATTACCTCAGGATTTTTTGATTTTTAGCCTCTTCTTGTTTGAAATTGTTATTAATAATTAATTTGTTATCATAATAATTGTTATTAATAATAACTATACTGCCGCGAAAGGCTGTCAGGTAGAAATTGCTTAACTTTATGTAATTGAAAAACTTTTTGTGTTGTACTTTATGAATATGCAATAATATTTATCATCATGTTCTGTAATCAAAAGTTATGAGGTAAGGAAACAATAATTCATGGACAACCTGTAGTATAGTTTTTGAAGAAAATTCTCAATGAAATATTTATCACTGGAAGAAAGGTGAAATGGGGAATATTTTTGAAGTTGTAAGAACTTTATACGCGTACAGCGTGTAAAGAACGCTGAAGTTATTTCACTCATTTCAAAAGAAGCAAATAAATTATTTGAAGAAAGTCCTACCTCTGTGGTGACTAAAACCAAAAGAAGAACAGGATCTACCCTCCCTGCAGTAGCATCACGGTCGTCTGAATGACAGCCACTACAATAGCTCGAGTACTGAGGCCGGAGTCCTAGTAGCTCATCATCGGGCCACGGCCTGACTCCTCCTGAAGAACTGGTCCCTCTGGTGACTACACTGTAAAAAATTTTGGTGTGACACAACACCAAAAATGGTGGCAACTACTTTACACCAAAAGTGGTGCAGTAAAACACCAACCATTATTTTTGGTGTAGTGAAACACCAAAGATAATTTTTGGTGTAATCAAACACCAGGGATAATTCTTGGTGTAACCAAACACCAGGAATGTTCCTTTACACTACTTTTGGTGTAAAGTAGTTGCCACCATTTTTGGAGTTCAGTAACACTAAAACACAGGGCCTATGTAATACATAAAATATTTTATATCCTGACACGAAACACCATCAAAAGTAAGAAAAATCCGCTGGTTATTCAAGTATACTAGAAAATAAATACCTTACCTATAAGACATATATGAATATTATATAAAATATAGTTATACATGAAAGTTGTCAAAATAACACAAAAACAATAATATGCTTAAGGCATATAAATGCATGTGGGTGTGTGTATATTAAACAAATTTTATTACAAAATCTGAAAAAAAAAATCCTTAATTTTCAGTATATATAGCTCCGAGAAGTTCTAAACTGAAATCATTAAAAAAATATTTAAAATAATCCAAAAAAAACTTTGAATCACAGGAGTTAAAATAAATATTCTGACACGAGAACACACTATTCCGTTGTAACTCAAAGACTGTGCCAATTATATTAAAACAGCAAACTAATAAGAATAAAATAAAATCATCTGTCTTATTATCGTCTGCGTGTTTCAGGTGGGAGAAAAATATGTAAAGTATTTAAATCCATAAAAAACAAAATATCGAATATTAATAAATGAGGTATCAAAATAGGCTAAAATGGTAATAGGAAATTCTAAATACATTAATTACTAGAAGTAAATTTAAATTATTTGAATAGCAAGAAGTTCTAACCAAATTCCTTTTAAAAACCTGAAACTAAACTTTAAATTAATAAAAACTAAATAATCAAATTATAAAATTAAAAATTTACCTTTATACCATATATATGCAAATGTTATAAAGAAATTTGAATGCTAAAATGTATGATAAGATGTTTTCTATGAAAATTATTTTCATCAATCAGAAATCAGGCACTTAAAACTTCTTGGTACGCATAATTGAATTTCAACAGTTTCATGAGCCCTAACTTCATTCCAACAAACTTCTAAATATCCACACTTATCAATGAATTGTTGCTCAGAAAAGCTTCGCCACATGCATGCACACTCTCTGCAATAATTATTTAGCAAAAAAAGATATAACTTTTCTCACTGGGTAGCTTTTTATATCTTAAAACTTCAGAAAATTTGAGTTTTCGAAAGATGAGTTAACCCATTTCAGAAACTTTTTGCTTAAAAACTACAATTTCAAGTGACAAATGGCTTTAAATATGTTCAGATTCACTATTGAAAATTATAACCCATAATAATTATTCACTTTTACAATTATAAAATTAACAAAATAGCCTTTATTCAAAATTTAAAAAAAAATTCTAAAATTCTTGCATTTGACTCCAAAATTTTAAACATGCACTTTTTTCACAGAAATAATGATCAGCCATATGTATACACGTTAAAATAAAATTGGTTCGTAATTTAAATGCACAGAGAATATTAATCAGGGCGAATTCGAACTAGGCTTAGTAAAGAAAATTTCAGAAGCATATACGAATTAAATGTAATAAAATTCTTAAATACAAATGCATACATATAAATAAAGTTATATTTATCTTATGAAAACTTAATTATCTTTATTACACAACTAACAGCCTTCTATAACGTTTCTGTGTAACGGCAGCAACCAACGGAACAGCACAGTTGTTTACTAATAACCTATCGTTGCCATCGGAGACTTTCCAAACGTACGCCAAAATTGGTGTTACCACAGGTGAAAATAATTCACAAATGGTGTCAGGCGCGTTTGAGCAGGGTGTAAGGATTCACCAGTATTGGTGTTGGATGCAAACAACACCACTTAAAGTGTATAAGAACGCTTGATTTGGTGTTAACTTTAAATAAAGTGTTTGTTCACGCAGTTTTTAAGGTTTTTCAACACCAAATTTGGAGCGACATTACTCCACAGTTTTTACAGTGTAGAGTTAACTCTGTCTGTCTAGAGGTGTGTCTGTAGACAAGATATTTGATTGCAGACAACGATGAAATGGACCAACTATTCTTCAGCAGCAATCGCCGTTGTCGGGTAACGATCCATATTCCGCTGGCAGCAGTCGCCTGAAATTAATTGTTGGTGTAGTTTATCCAAGGATGGCTCTTGCGCCACTAAACCTCACACAATCAACCAACCTTCCATATTCAGCTGACGAAGAATCTTTGAAAGAAGTCAGAAAGAACTGTGGGACGTCACTGACTACTAAAACGGAAGCCGAAATTGTGAATAATTCATTAACATGAACTGATGAATTTCTTAAATTAACAAAAATGCTTGATTTTTACATTCAGATTCATAGACAAATCCAGAAATCCCTTGTACAAGACTGTGGCACCATTAATTTCACAATAAAGTAAAGTAAAGCAATGAAATTTCATAAGGCTTTGACAAGTAGAATAGTTTAAAGATTGCAATAACTTGCCACCAAAAAGGGGAGATATTACAGTACAACCCCGGTTAACCGAACTAAACTGGGGGGGGGGGGGGGCGGTTTTGGATAACGAATTTTTTCAGTTAAGCCATGAACACCCATTACTATTTTGCATCTAATTACAGTAGGTAATTCTGAAATGTTCTGAGAGTAAAACAAATTCAAAACTCTCTTTGAAGGCTACACTCATGTTCTTTATTAAAGTTAACCATCCGTCGGGCGCCATGCACCTGATATGCACAGGTAAACAATATCGTAATTAATGCTGTTAATATCCATTAATTTTAATTTTAGCATTCTAAAATTAATCACTGATCTTCTTGGGGAAGCTAAAAAGAGAAAAAGTGCGGATATCGTTTTTAAAAAAATCTCGCCTTCGCGATTATTTCCATGCTGTACAGTACGCGTTTTTTGGATTTGTGATTTCGGAGGCATTTCGGATAACCCGGGTTTCGGTTAATCCGAGTTCGGCTAACCGGGGTTTTACTGTACTTGTTAATAGTAAGTTAAAATCCATATTTAGATGAAAATTCTTCGATAATATTTGGAGGAAGGTTGGTCACTGTCGATCTATTTTTTGATCAAATTCTTCTTATCATTATTTCTGAAGATAGTAAGTTAACTAAAAGGATATTTGGATATTTTCGTAAGAAAGGCTTTCGTGCTGGGCCTCAAGTTCTTATTTATGTTGTAAAGGAACGATCTTAGCATAAACATAGAACGTATATTGTGATTAATTTTCACTCTTAGAGTCAAATGGTTCTTTCGGAGCAGAAATGTTTTAAAAAGACTTTTTTATTTGGTTTTATAAGTTAAAAATTTACCACCATATTAACGGCTTCTAGGTGCATTATAGTACTATAATGGGTACTAGGTATATTAGTAGAAACCATCATATGGTCTGATGTCAAAGTCAGAGTTTCCATGGTGCTGAAAATATGTATTAAAAGATGGGTTAATTAGCTGAACGTAATGCCTACGAATGATGAAGTAATAGCTTGAGGGAATTTGCGCCATAGTTTGAAATAATTCCCTTATTTCTATTGTTGCTATTATTATTTAATTTGAACGCTTTTTGTGTGTGTTCGTGAGTGTATCTTTGTGGAATTTTGATTTTTTTGATTTGCCTGTGTGTGTTTTAAAATTTGTAGCTGAAATTGCTATTTCAAGGGCCCTTTGGAATGTTGGCGCGCCAACTGCTTGTGGTGTGTTGGTTAGTGAGTGATGCCAAACATTTGTTTGTTTTCGTCAGATTAGTAATGGAATTAACGGAGTAAGGGTGCTTTCAGGGTTATTAATATGGTTTAAAACAGAGGTGATTGTGTTCCGGTATTTTCTTAATCCTTAATACCGGAATTCCGGTATTTTCTGATAAATCTATTTTTTAAACTTAAGAGTGACAAAGACTTAAACTACTACGTAGTTTATACCCGATTTCGGCTTCTACTCGGGCTACACAAACTATAATCCATAGTACAGAAAACTCCGATTTTTATTTCGGTTTTAATTTTCACTTTCTAAAAAAATCATTTCATGAGTAATTATTTTTGTGGTAATATGAAACATTTTTTTATAAGAAATATGAAAAACCAGGAAAAAAAATTTGTTCAGTGGAAATTTTTTTTCATATATTCTTGTTTACTTTGGATTGTGCCGAGTCAATCCAAATGAGTTTTTTAGAAAATGCCATACCGTAACTAAGAATTACTACCTCACTTAAGAATGGTCCCATAAGAATTTATGCATAGATTCATTAATGCTATTCATACAAAATGTTATTACATTTTTAATATTGTTTTATCAATTTTGATGGTTTCTTTTCATGTGTTTTTAAAATGTTATTGAAAACTCATGAACTAAAACAAAATAAATTTCAAAAATTTCTTTTGTGAAAAAAGCATATTAAAAATTGCATGCAGAAAGGTGAATCTGCGCTGTAATGAATGAATACATATCCGTTCCCTACACATAATTTTCCTGCTAAAATTTCAGGTATTTTTTTATGAAGCCACAATCACCCCTGTTAAAAGGATAACTCACAAGGAGTGTCAAGAAATATAGGATTTGGCTACCAGAGTCAGCTGTTTATTTAGTGAGTAAATCGTAGGAACAACCATTTTCGATAAACATTATTAGTGCAGACTTTTTAAACTGTGCAATTTTATATTTATTAATGCTTTTCGAAAACTACGTAAGATTATAATTTCTATTAACTTTAATACATTTTCACCGACAAATAAATGAATAAAAGTCTTGAAGTCATGCAAAATGTATCTCATGTTAAAATCGAATTTATATAAACTTTAGGGATAAGATATCCTTCATTAAAATTAATTTCTATCTGAAAAAAACACCGAAGCCATCCACTAATATTTAAATATAGTCATCGTAAAAAACGATTTTATAAATTTACGTATTATTTTTATTTCATTAATAAGAAAATTCAGTTTAAAAATTGTGCTTTTAAATAAATATATACAATGAAACCTTGTATAACGATACTGCCTATAACGATATTTTCTATGGTCTCGTCAGAATTTCTATTTACTCAATGTATTTTGAACCTGCCTACAGCGATAATCACTTGTTAAATGTATCTGTTTATAAATATAATTTTACCTCTTTAGAAAGTTGATACAGTACAATTCCTGTTTTTCTCTTGGAAAACGACACCCCTTGGTCTACAATGTGAGATCAAAGGAGAATCGGTGGGAGGGGGGCTAGAAATTCGCAGTTAACACTTCGGATTGACCACTTGTTCCTTTTTTTGGTGTATTAAAGCCTTGAATATACGATGGAACGGCGTAAAACATCGACATTGGAAGACATTACGCAAAACAATGGCATTATTGTGAAATAAAATTATGCTTACCTCTACCTATTATGCAGCGGTTCCCAATCTATGGGCCACGGTCCACTTGTGGGCCTCGGAACGCTAGTCAAGAGTCGAAGTCAAGGAAGCTTTAAGAGTCATCACTAGTTTTTTTAATTGATAAACAATATATTTTTAATCCTTTCTGCAGTAAGCTGCTTTACTAATTCCTGACGTATACGTGCATATAATATATAAATGTATTATGTATTATATGCGCTTGTTTTTGTTTACTCGTATATTTAGTTAGTGGGCCGCGAAATATTTTTTATACAACAGGTGGTCCTCACAACCAAAAAGCTTGGGAACCAGTGTTATTATGAATACTTTTATTGTTAATTAAAATGTTAACTAAAATTTTCACTTTGAAGTTCTTAACAAAATTTTTTAATAATTTAAAGCTTAAAAATACAATTTCATATCAGCGAACATTCGTAAGGTGAATGAATAAGCGCAATAAAATTAGTTAGTGTGTTAGTACGTGCACACGCACGTGAATCTTGACTGCGCAAATGCTCATACTGTCTATAACGATAACCTGTCTATAACAATACATTTTCTAGGTCCCTATAATATCGTTTTAAACAGGTTTTACTATATTCATGAACAATATTTTTATTTTAGCTTCTGAAGAAACATCTCCATCTTTATGCCATCGAAATTGTAGTCACTATCGTCTGTCACGTAAGATACCTGTTTCACTAATATTCCTATTTATTGTAGATATGTTTTATAAAGTTTATTTGCATGTATAAGTGCATGATATTTAGTACAGAAGTAAACTCATCATATGTAGAGATAAACAAATGATTTTATCATTGCAGTTGCACGAATGTAGAGTTTTTATTTTATCTGGCGTAAAACAAGTTTCACTCACATAAAAATCTCAGTATATTTAAATGAAGCTTTCAAGTTTAAACCGACATTTTTATATAAAAATTTCAAATAAAATTAAAAACTGAACTATTTACATACATGACTAAGATATCATATATTTTAGAATTTGAATGTAGGAAATTATGAATGATGGTTGAATACTGCATTATAAGGACACATGTTATCATGGAAAATGCAAATAGGTCTGTTTCTTTAAAAAATCAGTATTGATAATAAAGGTAAATAAAAGAAAATTAATAATTTTAATTAACGCATATCCTCATTTATCATCTCGATTTTTTGAAATTTTACGATAACAACCAGAAATGAAACAATACAAAAGTTTGATTTTATGAAATTCTAATCGGTAGTCAGATCTTATCTCATTAAAGGAAATACAGACGCACACACACACAGAACCACATATACGCAATCAGAAATACGCTATTACATCAATTATAGCAAATTTATTCTTTTTAACGTTATTTAACATTTCTTTCCCATCACTTTTGTTTAAACTCACAGAAAGAAGAAATTTAAAATTCAGATTCATTTAAGCCTGAGAATTATTTTTAACTCCTTCCGTTAATTTTTCTTTGAAGTTTATAGTGTTCTTATTTTTCCTCCAAATAATAAAGTTTTCTTCTGAATTCCCATTTTTCACTTCATCCTTTTGCTCGTAATCAATCTTTTGCATTCAAAAACTGCCATATATAAATATATGCTTCGGTATGCAAGTCTTCGATAACAACAACACCGACAAAAAATTTTTTGCTGAAAATATTAATGGAAGCCTTTCGCACTGAAAAAGCAGTTGATATAAAATTGGTTACTGGAAATAAATAGAAGCAACGAATAAGTAATTACTTAGCAATTTCGAATTTAAAGGAAATGAAAATAAATAAAGTGATTAAAATTTGTTCTTAATACTCGTATTCGAAATGCACGCTTTAACACATTTGAGGAAATGGCAGAATTCCCATTTAACGTCACATGCATTTCACTTTAACACGATCAGACAAATGCAGGCAAGAAACTGCAAGAAACTTCAAAATTTTACAGAAATGGAATTTGTTTGCTTCCGTTCTGATAAGTTTCAATAAATATTCTTAGCTTCCAGACTGTAGTTGACTGACATACATTCACACATATGCCGTCAAATATATAAAAACAGCCAATCAGAGACGAAGGCGGGGTGGGGAGTGACAATAAAGTGAGCTGTAAATACCATGAAGGGGAAAACAGTTTGTAAAAATAAAAAAAAAGACCTCCGTTTTGTTAACAAGTGAAGTTAAGGCGTAGTAAAATTTTTTTTACATATTTTTGTTTTTATTTTAAGAACTATGCTATGCATACAATCTTATTTGAATTAGTCGATACTCATTTAAGCACATTGACTAATTTGTTTAAAAAATTACCGCTTCATTAGGTTATTATATTGTCAAAATGGCTGATATTGTCAAATGATTTTTGTAACTATTCTCAAAGTGAAATGTGGATTTTAATTTCCCGATTTCAATTTACACGTCATTTTCGACGAGCCAGCCTACCATGTAAATCGAGGGTTAAGTGTAAATTGTTTTTTCAAGAATTGAAAAGCATGCTCTAAGATCTTTGTCAGGTGATTTATTAATTATAAATGATCTGATAATTCTCATAATGCTTAATTGTCATAGGATTACAAATTCGTGAAATTTCGGCGAATATTCATTACTATTGATGTTTTCATTAACACCTTTTTAGTCTAGAAGCTGTACATTCATTATAATTGTATGAATAAGACGACAGACTAATATATCAACAAAAAATTCTAATATATTTCTGACTTTAACTATAAAAAAATAATTACACTTTTAGAAAAGGCGCATTTCGAAGAAGTTTGATACTTAATTTGAATAAAAATTTATCTTTCATTTTACCATAAAAATATATTTTCTTGAAGTGTTAACGGATGAGCGATTTACTTTTTGACTGACTATAGTCAATTAAAAGAAGTAAAAAAAAAGAGGGGATTATTTTTTTCTCACATAGATTAAGTAGACATAAAGCTCATCTGCATTTCCAAAATTCCTTCGAAAACATGTTCTGAAATTGGTGAAGGAAAATTAATCTGGTGAATCCTGTTATTCTCATGAAATTAATTCTCTACATTAAAAATAATTTATTTTAATTCAGGAAAATATCAAATCTATTTTTTACCATGCAATTTTATTTTATTTAAATAAATAAATAATGCTCTATTATTTCTGACAGAGAACAAGGATTGAATGAGGTCAAAAAGTTAGAACGAAGCGAAATTAAGGCAACATGAGGTAAGTTCATTACATTTAAAAGAAAATTTTTCAACGTACAATAGTAGTTATTCCAAAGTTTAGTTTTTATTTGTTGAAATTTTATTAATTTCAATATTTAGTTATAAAAAGAAAAAGAATATGGAGGCCTTTCTAGGAGGGTGCCATTTTGTTTTCTCTTGACCGAATCAGATCGGCAATATTTTTAGACCGTCTTTTGATGGCAATTTTCATCTCTTTTTTGATTACGGATTAAAAAGAACTTTGGAATGAATAGGGAATAATAGCCTTTGTTGCCGAAACCCCCCCCCCCCACCCCAATCAAATCAAATCAAATCAGTTATAAAAAGTTTATTCCGTTGAGTAGAATTTTTTAAAATGCATGTAAATACTAGAAAACAAATTCTAATTAAAAATGTATAAAATCTATGCTTTCCCCATCGACCTAAAATTAAATTATTTTTCTAAGAAAATAAACTCATAATCCTTTGCACCGAATGTCCTTTGTCGCTTTTATTTTAAAATCGAATACTCGCGAAAATAAATAAAATTTAAATTAAAATATTCATCCATTTCATTCTACACCTCTTATAATAATATTCCTTTTTCCCAGAACACATTTTCCATTAATTTCAAAAGGTAATCAAGAATTTTTAATGAAATCCGAACACAAGTGATGTCCGGTGAACCTGTCCTTTAATTTTCAAAAGAACCTCTCTTCAATTACTAGAACACACTATCATTACGAACTTGCGCGCAATAATATAGTCCAGACCGAACAGCCGCCGTTCGGTTATCCGTGCGTATGAATACAGATCTCACATCGAAGCCAGCCACCGACGAAAAGAAAACAAGGCGGTCCTAGCAGAGGCCGCCATGACAGTCGATAAAGCGGCTTTGCGGGGCTGCAAATCTTCGAAAATAATGCTTTTTTCTCTCTATTTACCCCCATGCTTGAAAACCAAATCCTGAAGAAGGAAGCGCAATGGCGATTCCGATGATTTCCTTGGTGATTCTCTTCTGCGCCACCACAGGTGAGGTGTTTATTTATTTATTTTTTAATAAACACGCCGAGCGTCGAAAATCATCTGATTTTAGAGAGATACGGGGTGAGGAGTGTGAATGGGAGGTTGACTACAGAGGTGTTGTTTTTCCAACATAGCTTTGGATAATCTCAATGTTTGATGGCTTTTCTGCAGAGCTTTCTTGTTGGAGAAATACGCTCTTAAATCAAAAAGAATGATTCTTACTGAAGATGTTTCTGAAAGAAAATACGTGAAATAAAGGAAAAAACATTGATCATAAATAATTAAATATCATTCCTAGTGGATTAAAACCAGAACATAAAATGCTCGTTTTTTGGAATATATTGTAAAATTAAGTGGAAAAGAATCTTTTTTTTTCTTTCTGTTTCGAGTTCCTATATGTGCTTTTCAAACAGGTTAATTTCTATTTTTCTATTTCATTGCTGGAGAGTTCTTAAAATTTTAGAATTACGCATTTACTTCATTGATTTCTTTTTTTTATTGTATGTTCTGGAAAATAAGAATCGAATAAATGCGAATTACTGTTCAATTAAACGTAAATTTATTAATGCGTATTCAGCTGTATATGTGGTTTCAATTATTTATGTACTGATGTATGTATGAGGCAATTGACTTATTTCATAGTTTGTTTCACCATTCAGAATTGAATATTTTGGTTTATTCTGCTGTTTACAAACTTGTGATTTCAAATTTTATTGTATTTCATGATTTTTATCTCAGCTTAATTGAGAATTTTCTGTCGGATCGATATTTTCGGTATGTGTTTCTGTTGAAATAGAATCAACGTATCCATTCAAATTTGCTAAAAGATTGCTTTCGTGAACTGATTACTAATGAAATGCTAATTACTTATAAATATTATCTTTTGGTTCGTACTTCTTACTTTTTCTGTATTTTTTTATTGCATGATATATATTATGTATTTTTTAGATTATATTTCGACAGTTTTTCTGTCAAAACATAGACTAAAATTTTGCTTATAAAGATATATTGTTAATACTTATGATTATATTCGTGGTAAAAATGCACTATTTTTATTTACTTAAAGTTTTATATTCGATATTCAAAGCATGACATAAGCATTAATATTTGTTGAAGATCTCTGCAGATAAGTTGCGAAATCGCGCGTCTACCACCAGTCTTTCTTTCACACATTGGCAATTTACCGAAAAAAGGCGAAAAATATGAATTAATCACAATAGTTATTTTATATATATATATATAATGACTGAACTAGTGACACTACTCTTCTTAGTTATAAATTTTTTTTCCGACATGTCTGATTTGGCCGCCCCTTTCCAAATTGCTCCCGAGGCGGACCGCCCCCTAGCTACGCCACTGAGTTTTAGAATTCATACAGCTCATCTTTTAAGTTGATGGCTTTGAATATGGCTGAAGTCATTGCGACTCTTTTTATAGTAGTTAAAATTTGAATATCCGTGTTGCATACTTGGGCCACGTTATAATGAAAAGTGATCGCAGAGAGAGCTTTTGTGTGATGTATTGAACATTTTGTTTCAGAATGCATAAATTCTTCTGAAATTGGAAGACTGAAACTCAATACAGCTAGTATGGACCAATGTATGCATTTGTGCAATATGCGTTTGTTCTCGACTTTGGCTAGCCATGCTTTAAATAAAAAAAAATGAGTTTCCCAACTTTATTTATATAAATACGTTCTGTGAAAATTCATAATTAATATAAGATAAACTTTTTGCCACGCATCAAAATTTGTTCGTAACATACTATGTTGCATTTTATATGATGTTTTGGTCGTACGGAGACTTTCTGTGCCCGCTGTATCTCGAAACCCTAAACATTGCTTTTATTTATATTTGTCTAGATTTTGCTACAAATGATTTTTTACTTAACGAGTGTGGAATTTCATATGCATTTTTTTTCCAGTGGAAACAATAGAAAATTTTGACTTCATCACGCCTTATATGCCTTAGTACTCAAAGAAGGAAGGAATTTCATTCAAAGCGAATGAAACATGTATTATTTAATTGTAGCAATGCATTTTTAGCTTAAATCGCTAAGTAACTATAGCACCGAATTGTATAATTAAATATTATTTTTTGAAAAAAAACCCCCAACATTTCTGAGTTTGAAAGGAATTTTCTTATATTTCATCACAGGAATGTAAAAAGTTTTTAGGAATTAACCCACTTTACTCTAGAAGAAATATCAAGCAACAATTATTAATAAATAATTGCATCTCAAAATATGTCAAGTAGGACGACAAAAACTGTTACTATGTGTACGTGAAAATTTTAAGCGAATAATTATTTTGGTTTTATTTAATGCTTTCATTCAGTAACTTGGGTTATTATTTTTCTAGTTATGATAATAAGCTGTTAATTAGTAATAAATCAAATTGATAATTATAAGGTAGGAGTAAGTTTCACACACTCTACCTGAAAACGATTATTTATTAATTATTTATTTTCTGTAGTCGTTATATTGTAAGTATTAACTTTGTATAACCAAAGTTGATACTTACTTACATCTTCTTCTTTTAATTTAAAATGAATATGAAATTTATTCCTTCCTTAAATGGATATGAAATTCCCTCCCGTACAGTTTCATAAAAAATGTGTCAGAACTTGATGCCAGTAGTTCCACCGTACATGAAATAATTTGATCCCATAGTTTGCTTAACATTTTTAACTGCAACGGATTCGTGAAACATATTTCGTCTACGTAATTTTCGTTAAACTATTTATGAAATTTTTTACCATTTTAAATGGAACAAAAATGAAACACTGTATTGTTATTTCCTGTCTTTTATGTGTGATTCGCGATTTTAAAGCTTATTCGAAAAATTGGACAGTTGTTCTTGAGAAACCTGATGTTATAGACATTTTTTATGATTGACATTTTTAAAAGGTCAGCAAATTTTCGTTTCATTTCTTTTCATGGTTTCGATAAGCATGTATATTACAGTAATTTCTTCAAGCTACTTTTTTGGCAATAAAATCTTTAAAACCATATGCATAAAAATCCAGTTTTGCTCATTTTCAATCTCCTTTTTGAATTCAGGAAAATGTGGGCCTAATCTGTTAGCCGAGCTCTCACAACGAGACTAATAAGCTGTTAGTACTTTTCAGGGACAAATTGTTTAAAGCTAATAATAGTAATTTTTGCTTAATTACGTTTTAACCAGTTTATGTCAGTTACAAATTCCATAAACCATTAAAAGCTGATCTTATTCTTTTGAAATTATATCCAATATATTTTTTGTTTGCCCTTGAAATAATTTTTATTTAAAGAAAAACCAAACGTATATGTATATTCAAGTATCCTTGAAATAGTCAACACAGCTCTTAAAATATTTTATAATGTATCTTGTTGTTGATTGTTACATATTTTTTTCCAGTGGCCTGAATAAGCTTGACGTTCAATTTGTGAAGTGTTAGTATTTTTATTTTTGATCGGCACCCATTGAAAACTTTTGAAGCTTCATTTTTATCTCCTGGGCACTCCACTTTTACAGGAAAGGAGAGAAATGTAACTTCTGTTCTGTTTCAAGAGAGTGCTGATTTTTTTCCTCCTGGAATTATCTTTCTCGATGATACGATGGTGATTATTTGAAGTGCCTACTTTCATCCCATGAGATAAAGTAATAAAAAAAAGTATTTCTTACTGTTTACGTTTACTGGGAAAAAATTGCGTGAAATTTACAAACATTCTCGACTCGACTATTTCTATGTGCTAGTAAAGTTCCAGCAACTTTTGATGATTTCTGCGAATTATTTCCTTCAAATCACGTTCGGTTGGTGTAGGAAGCTCTTAGTTCTCCAAGCACTGCTAACTTGACTTGTCACTGATTATATATCAGTAGGGTTTTTTTGTTAGACATGAAAATATTTTTAAATTTAATAAATAAAATGTCAGATTAAGAATATATGTTGTAAAAATAAAAGTTTCTTTTGCTTTGTAAATAACAGCCTTAAAAAAGCAGCAATTTAAATTCCGGGTATTCAAATGTTGATTTGCTTCTAAAGTATTTTGAAAATATCAAGCTTTTTAATAATTTTTATTTTTCATGGTTTTCACTGTTAATTGGATAATTTTTAACATATTAAAGAATTTATGCGTGATGCATTTTGATTTTGAAGCGCTTTCATGTATAAACCTAATTCAAACATTTTCCTAATAAAAGGGTTGGAACTTTCAGCGCTTTAGGGCAAATTGCAAGTTTTCAACATCACAGAAAGGATATTCTTAGCAAAAGCGAAGAGGACGGCCCAATCACCTTCAGTGTCAAACCAATCGATTTTTCCATTCATGTCTTGACTTTAGGTTGTTGATATGCATTGAAATTTCAAAGCGTCACCTGCGCATAATATTCAAACCGCTGCCATTTTTATTTGAATAACATTGAAGCTGCTTCCGAAAAATTTCACGGAAAGATCTCCACTTTCTTTAAAAGAAAGGAAATATGTGCAGACGATATAAATTTTTGTATCGATTAATCAAATTTCTTAAATTTTTTTAATTCGATTTAATTTATCTTTACTTCCCGAATTTCATTTTTTACTTTAATTTTTTTCATTTAAATTTATATTGATAAATTCTATGCGATCCGTGAAGACTGAAGACTAACTGAGATTAAAAAGAAATTTAAAAGATGTAAATTTTAAATTAAAACAAATTACTAATCCTTGAATAATAATTTTGAGAACTTTTCGGAAATAATATCAAAGGAATTTCTTATTTGTTAAACTCGCAGTTTTCAATTTAGTTGCTAAAATTAAGGCTCATCATTTTTTAAAAATCGAGTTCTAAAATTGCATTTCAGAACAATTGAAAGCATTAGAAGGAATAATTTTTCTTTCGTTTTTTAATGAAACAACACAAAGGCGGGATGATAGAGAATACGCTAAATAACTGGAGCTTCCAAAGATACTGGCAGCTCGTATTGAAAGATTAATGACGCTTTCAAATGAGATCGTTTTAAGTTCTCATCCTGTATTTAAAAGGAACGTTCAACGCCGCATTGTAGCAGAATTATAGCAAAAAAATACGTCATGTTTTTCCAAACTTTACAGTAAATGTAGTGAAGAGAAATCCAAGATAGGTTATAACCTCGCTGATTTGAAAGGAGTTTTTGTGATTGTTTTAAAAGAAGGAAGGAGTTTTTGTGATTGTTTTAAAAGAAGGAAGGAGTTTTTGTGAGTGTTTTAAAAGAAGGAAGGAGTTTTTGTGATAATTTTAGAAAGAAGTATTGTTAAGTTGGATGAAAAAATACACAGGAATGGGTTTCCTATTTTCTTTTTATTCGAAATTATATGTGCGCAAGGTTTTAAATTGAAATCTTCTTTGATAACTACGATTATCAAGAAGAAAGAAAGTTGTTGTTAAATATTGGTCCTGATCAATTAATGAGGATGAAATCATTTTTTTAATGCATAAGTTTGTTTAAAAGTAACCGGAAGAATGAATGAGTGACATTGCTTATACTGCTGCCAAAATTTGCACGAAAGCAATTTCTGTAAAGAGCGTCTTTCCTGTTCAGTTTGTTAGTACTACATTCAACTGAAATCATGTTTTTGTTTTCAGGTGAATAAATATATCAAATATAAATGTTTTAAATATTTAAAAAGTTAAATATATAATATAAATGCTATAAATATTTATAGTCTTGAAATTAATTACAGTTCTAAAATAATTCATTTATTTTAAAACTCCTTTAGAAAAGTAATTTTACATTTTCGCTTTAATTAATTCATTCATTTTGAACTCGAAAGATAATATGGCGAATAAATAACTTCTGAAAATAATAAATTTTTAGGCGCATGATGATGAAGTATACCAAGAATGGCGAGACTTTTAAAATGTCTCTCTATATTTTTCAGCTATCGATGTCTCATTTTCAATATACTTTAAAGGCTATTTTAATCATTTGAGGAAAATAGAGGAAGAGGATACATACATTCAAATATTTTTTTTGTTAATGAACATTTTAATAGGAATAAAACGCATTTTAAGGATAATGCTGACTCATTAAAAATTTTCACAGCTATTCAAAACGAACTAACTATAGTGGTTACTTGTCCACTGTAGCTGCTCAGTTGAAGCATCCCTTTAATTATTCGATTCCAGTAAATTTTCTTTCCTTGCAACATTTGATGAATTTTTCTTGATGAAATTTTGATGACATTATACAGTTAAAGCTAAAAGCCATTTGTTAATCACATCATATAACTATGTTTGGTTGTAAAAGGATATTGTCGTTTCACTAAATTTGAAAAAGCGTTTCGAGCTACTTCTCTCTGCAACATAAAATAGCTCAAATTAGTGTTCGAATTTGTTTAGTACATGTGGCTAAATGACGTATCAAATGAAAAAAAAAACGGCTTTTCTATATTTTTATCAGAGTTGCTGAGTCGAACAGCCCATCTCTAATTCATAGTGAAAAAAAAAAAATCAAAAATTGGCACTCTTCCAATGCCTTTCTCTCTCTTTCCCTGTACTTTCCCCCTCGCCATTTGTTTCCAACTGCTCTCTCCGAATTTCTTTACTTTTTTAATCATTTCGCTTTAATACTCGCCTGATGAAAAGAAAACACTTCCTACCTATAATGTCTTACTCATTTTTTATTTCTCTTGTTGTTAATCAATTATTCTGATAAATATAGTTTTTTTATTACAGAAAAATAAACATTTTGGGGGTAGATTTTTAAACGGGTGCTTCTGCGTTAATATTCATAACACATGCTTAAACATTACATTTTGCTCATTTAGTAATGTTAACATGGAGAGAATTTAACGTTTGGCACTGAATGTAAGAATTCCGGATTAATAAAAGTTGAAATTTTACCCCTCTTTTAAATACCTTTCGAAGCACTGGTGTTATTATTATTATTATTTTAGAGAAGCCGCCACGTATGGCAGCTTCACCCATGGTTGTGTACTTCTTGAAAATTCATATGACCTTCTATCAATTTCATTTACAGAAAGGTATAAATTCTAAGGTCTGATATTACATTATGCATCTCACTCTGAATGAATGAGCTATATTAAGAATGAACATTTCGTCTTCCGTAACGCCCATGCGCGTGCAGTCTGGGGAAATCAAATCGATATTTGAAGAAAGACTGAAACACAACTGTTGCAAGGCTTTGTGAGACAAAAATTGATTCGTATCACGAAGTTGTACAGTGAAATATTTTAACCGAACTCGGGTTAGAGACCCGGGTTGTCCGAAATGCCTCTGAGGCCGCAAATCCAAAAAAACATGGGGATAATCGCGAACTCGAGAGCACGCTGCGCTATTGCTATTGAATTCGTTTTATACCCAAAACATTCAAGAATTACATGCTGTAATTAGATACAAAACAGTTATAGATGTTCATGGTCTAACTGAAAAAAAATCGTTATCTGAAACGCCCCCCCCCCCCCTCCTTTTAGCTCGGTGAACCGAGGTTTTACTGTATTTCTAAATGCTTTTCGGCATAAAACTGAATGATGAAGATTGTCAGTTAACTCTCGTTTCGCTCCTAAATTTAAAAAAAATTTAAAATTTAAACTGCTGTAAAGATATTTTCCAAATGAATTTGCATGTCGTGTACCAATTTGTGTGCATATAATTTGCGAATTTGCATTGAAAATATCGTTTAAGCGAATAACTTAGTTTTGGGGTATTAGTTTACAGATTCTAAAATATAATTAGAAGTAAGTTCTGATTCTCTAAGCCAATAGCAATATGCGGATTGGGAAAATGTTCTGTTTTCATGACGATGAACAACAAATTAGTTTTCTAATGGCCTCATTTTTTTTATAAAAGTTGTGACGAATACGTCCGTACCAAACACCAGGGGAATTGAATGTACAGGAAGCGCCACCGGGCGGCGTGTAAAGAAACTAGTCATTCTGATTTGAACCTTTAATGACATAATCTGTGTTCCCAAAAAAACCCTCCCTAGATTTAATTGTGTAACGTTTAATGTAGCTATGTAATGTTTTCCTCTTTCATTTGTGCCGCGTTTGTGTTATTATGTATTTGTGAACAGTGGTGTAGTCCCAAAATAAGCAGTGGTGGGACGCTCTAAACGCAGTGCCGGTGACAAAAATCGCTATGTTTTAAGGACGTTTTCACAATGTTTTCGTATTTATTTCTCGTGAAAAAAAGTAGTGCCGGAACTCTTGACAAAAATCGCTCTGTTTTAAGGACGTTTTCACGATGTTTTCGTATTTATTTCTCGTGAAAAAAGGAGTGCCGGAACAGTGTTCCGGGGCATGTCGGCTCCAATACACCACTGTTTGTGAATGACCTAATTCAGCGGTTCCCCACCTATGGACCGCGGAACATTAGTCAAGAGTCGAATGTTCAGTCAAGATGTTCTGCAACAGTGTCCAGGAATTGCGAAACTTCCACTGAGACATTTGATGAGGTTCTCGATCACTTAACTGCTTGAACGCGCTATATCAACTTTAGTTTTTTTTGAAACACATATACATTATATGTGTGTGCTTGTATTTTTTTTACTTTTGAATTTGGTTACTGGGCCTCAAAATATTTTTTACACAACAGGTGGTCCGCATAACTAAAAATATTGCGAACCGCTGACCTAATGAATGACTGCTAAATATAATAAGCATAATTGCTGAAGCTGCTGTCATTAAGTATTATTTCTTCTGTCGGCTTTGCACAAAGATGTATCTCCTATTTTCTTGTGTAAATGCATTCTACAAGAATTTTGATTTTCACTGAAATGGATTTATCCTTTTCTTTGGAAAACTTTTTTAAAAATAAAAAATAAAGTTTCTTACTTTGTATATAATCAACTTTTTCTATACGTAAGACGATATCTTGAATTTTTGCATTTATTAAAAGATAAAAAAAAATCGACGGGAGGCTGTCTCTGCAAAACTGCCGCTGGGATTAAGGGGCGTAGTCTTACTTACCTTACTCAACTGTGACTTTCTGTGACTAAAGTAGCTCTATGTGACTATTAGCTCTATAGTCTATAGTGACTATTAGTCTAGTGTGACTATGTGACGCTATCTATGTAAAATTCTTCGTGATTTTCTCCAACTTTGCAACTCGACTGTGACCAAACCGTAATTACAAATTCTAAAGTTATTTTTGCAGTCTTCAAAGTCCACCTTTCTCTGCTAAATGAAACTAAAATCAACTATATGTTATTTAGTTGCGGATCTATAAGCATTTAATTTTAGCACGAAATTCGACGTAATTCAACAATTCTTGAGTAATATTTCGCGCGATCGATGAAGGAATTGCCTTAGTCTGCGTGCACGCGCATCGATCGCTGTGACGTCATCAAAATATTTCGTGATTTTCACCAACTTTGCAACTCGTCTGTGACTAAACCGTAATTCTAAAATTCTTTTTGCAATCTTCAATGTCCACCTTTCTCTGTTAAATGAAACTAAAACCATTTCTCTATGTTATTTGATTGCGGAGCTATAAGCGTTTAACTTTAGCTCGAAAAGCGTCATAATTATTTCCTTTCCCGACCCACCATTAGACCACTATGGAGAGACGTAACTCTACGTAAAAAAAACTACATTTTAAAAAATACAGAAAATGGTAATACGATATGTTTCGTTTTAGATTCTATCTTGAAACTTAGAAAGCTAATTTTTAATTTCTTATTTAATATTTGAGGTAAATGTATTTTTTAATAGATTCAACTTACTAGGCGAACAGTCAGATGTAGGATGCCAAGCATTTGCATGTGACCCAGTGAAAGAACCTTCTTCACATGATCGCAAATGTACTTTACAAATTAAAAGGATTTAATCAATTTTTATACTCCATTCGTGTTGAATTAGAGTGAATATATACTCAGAGAAATAACTGAAGAATAAATCTTTTTAAAATAGTACAACACGCTTTTTACATAACAGTTTGAAACAGTCCAGAAACTAACTCCAAGTTAGCTGCTTAATTTTACTTCTGTATTCATATTCAATTCGTGTCCTATATGACAAGCGAAAGCAATCTAATACTATTGCCTTTTCAGAAAAAATAATCTGTTATCGCTTTTGAAATGATGAAATTCCCCTTTTTGAAAGGGTCTCTCCATCTTAGCTTTTAAGCAAATATGCACTTTTAATGCACTCAGTCTTCTGTATATTTCGCTTTGAAAACAGAAAATATTCCGTTTCATTTGAAATATGAAAAAGTACATTAATTAAAAACAAATTATTTTTAGGTTGAAGACAACGGTTGATTCTGTTATTTTCCCTCTCTAATTCTATGTCATATAGAAAAATTTTTATATATCGTAAGAACCCAGTGGCGAATCCGGGGGGAGGGCTATCGGGCTACAGGCCCCCCCCCCCCCCCCCCCGCCAGAATTCTTGATTTTATTTTAAAATAATAATTACAACTGTTTTTTTCTTAATTTCCCTCTTTTGAAAAAATAATAAAAACGTTTCAACATTGCTTTCTGGCTATGCAGGCTCGAAAATTTTCCTACTTTTGTAATCATTCCCCCTGTATTTGTAGTTTTGACGCGGCCGAAGACATTTTTTGGCTAGTTATTTCATTGTAATTTTTATTAAATTATCGAAAGTATTGTATTGTTCTTTATGATTCTTATTGTTAGGTGAGTAAAGTCCATAAAGTTAAACAGTTTTGGTTTACTATAGCCTAGAGGTTTGACATTCGTCACGACGATACAAAATTTTTATGCTCTCGCCACTGTAAGAACCTTTTCTTATTGAAATTATATTGTCATTATCACCAATTTCGTAGATCGTAACTGTCAGAAAAAGCATATTCGATATAAAACTTTTCTGTTAAAAACATTTTTAAGCTTTATTTATTTAAAAAAAATTATTATTTTATTATGTTAATAAATGAAGTGAGAAACGCCAGTCGAGAAAGATATTAAAGAAACACAAGAAACTATTCATAAGTTAGCTCATGAGTATCCTTCCTCTGCTGCTGTTTTATCTTGTGGCCAGGAAGATACTATTATTTTTATTTTAAAATAAATAATATTTTAGCATATTTTTAACATCGAAATCAGATAGTTAATATTTCTATCTAATCTTGTAAGAAAATGAGATAAAACTATTTTACCGCCATGTCTTCTAAGCGATCAGATAAACATATACGATATAAAACTTCGTTGTTAAAAAGTGCACCGAAATATGAATAATTTTTAAACAAAAATAATGCTATCTTGTTTTGTTAATAAATGAAGTAAGAAATTCCACGCGTGAAAGACGTTGAAGAGACCTTACTAACAAGAAACCATTCTTGTGTTAGCTGTTGAGGATTCTTGCGCTGCTGCTGCTTCATCATGAAGCCAGAATCTCCAATTTCCGTTTTAGCAGGGGAAAAAAATGTCACTGAAGAAGCTGTTTAACATTCAGCGGATGTTTCATTTTTTGACAAAAGACGAGAAGGCTTTCCCACTTCATAATCAACCAAAAAAAAAAAAAAATGGAGTGGAAACCAAAAGTGTCTGAATCCTTTACACGCAAACCCTGAGGCCAACCAAACGTCTATTTATTATTGCATTAGAGTTGCGTTTGGATTAATCAAGTCGAGGCACCAATTACGATAGCATTTTAAATTGTCTTGGAGCGGAGGTGGCCAATCAATGCTTCTTTTTTTATTGTTATGTATTTATTTATTTCTCTCTTTCTAAAAATACGAATGCGTTTCAAGTGGGCCTTTGGGTAGCGTGCCAAAACCCTTTTAAAATCGAGATAAGATAAGAGTTGATGTGGGGAATTATTAAGTAGGCAATGAAATTCGTATTAACGATTGAACTGTCTCACAGATCCGTTTCGAATTGGCTGCTGAAGAGTTTCGTTTTAGCGTGCATGAATATTAAATTGCTTGAAGAAAAGATTCCGCTTGAAGAGAGCGCTTATTATTTCGATTAATAAAATGAAGAAGACAAACGGGAGAATATTGGGCGAATGCCGTTTATTACGCTGGTTAGTGATTCGCCGTGGAACCAACTATTCGTTCGTGTCGGGTTAAACATTTTGTATGTGGAGTAATGTAGGAGCTTCTTAAATTTAATATCGTGAAATTAGCCATTTGTAGATTATGATAAAAAAAAACTGTCTGTTACTGAAGCAAAATTAGTTTCTGATTCTTAACTTACGAACTTTAAAGAAAACTAGCTATGTGACTCGGCGTTGCACGGGCTATCTCGAATAATGCGTCATTCCTTGAGGAGAGAAAAAGTGAGGTCATGTGACACATGCCCAACATTCTCTCCTAAATAAATAAGGAGAAAAGAGCGGTTCGATCATTCCGTCCGCGTAAAGGTTTCAAAATATACTTTTAAAAAATCGCAAAAATAATCTTTATTTTGTAAAATTACGATTCCGGAATTATTTTTTGTCTGACTTTAGTACGGAAGGAATGAGATAACCCAGCGTTGATCGGAATCCGTATTTTTTCATATGCCCGCCTCCAGTTTATATGAACATGAAGCAAGATGCACTGAGTACAAGAAATCTAAAAGTGAAACCTCATAGAAAACAATAGTTTTAGTAAAAACCCTATATGAGCGATTTAATTTTCCCTGTTTCTTTATATCAATTACCAAAACCCACACGAAACTCTATCCACATTGACTTGTTGCATTGTTCAGGTTTCCATATTGCAACAATACATTTTTTTTATTTCTGTCAGCGTCACTTTTTTATTATTGTTGTAACAATGTTCTTTAAAGTAAACGACTTCAACAATAAAATAAATTTTGAATTGCTCTGTAACAATGAAAAGTATTGTTATAAAGTATCTCAAACAATGAAAACCATTGTTGTCAGTTAGTTTTTAATTAATATCTTTTTCACTAATTAAAATTTCGAAATTTAAATGGCCGAAATGGCTTCCCTGGATTATTCCCCATCTTTTGGTACCTTCCGCGCGCTTCTCCGTTCGGCGGTTCGTGAGAAGATAGAGGGACATACATACATACATACATACGTTTGTTTACCTTCGAATTTTAATAGAGTAGATTACTGAAATCAAAATTATAAAAGCTGCGTTATATTAAAACAAAAATAAAATTTTACGTTTAAAAGTAGGTAAATATATAGATGTTGTTCTCTAATCGTGGCCCAATAGTTAATTTCTAAACCTAATTTCTTAGATATAGGCATATACTACCAGTTGGAAAAATGCTTTAAATGACGTAAAGAATTATATTTTATAATGCTTGAGTCAATGAGCGTACTGCTGGAAAAATACGAAGTCTTAACTTTTTATGCAGTTTCCGGTCCTATTAGTAAAATATTCTTAACCCACTAGCATTTTAAACAAAAAAAAGTCTTACTGTTCTGCGATTAAAAGTGACCAAGTTATGAAGCTTTGAATATCACTTTTTAAGACCATTTCAATGACCGTCTCGAGGGTGATCAAAGGGCAGCGCATTGATTGGCCGAAAATATTGAAGTTCAAAACTTCATAACTCAGTTAATTTTAGTCGCAGAAAAGTGGAACTTCTTTTGTTTATATGTTATTGTGTCAAGAATATTTTACAAAATATTACTACTAGGACAATGAACTGCATAAAAAGTTACACTTCGTAATTTTTTCTGCTCTACATTTATTGTCTCAGACAACATAAAATATAATTTTTTAAATTTCATTTAAAGTATTTTCCAATCGGAAGTACATGTCTAGCTCAAACGGTTTAGAAATTAGCTATTGGTCTATGATTAGAGGGAACACCCTGTGTTTATAAACAACACTCAAAATATTTTTATATCAATTACTTAACATTCAAAAATTTATTCGAAGAAGAAATACAAAATTTACTAAGAGCAAATGAATGAAAATTTAGTTGTGTTAATGCCCTGTTTGGAGGAGCACCTCTTAATATTGAACCATGGACAGATGACTAGGAGGGCAACTTACCCAGCACCTATCTCCCCAAGCTTTCACTTCACATGAGCGGAAGGACATTCCACTGTCAATAGAACCGTTTGATTCTAGATTATTAACGTGCACCAGGCAGTTGCGGCAGACTTTTGGTGGAATCGGGTGTCAAACTTGGAAGCCTCCGGTTCCATGGCTTTACCAACAGTCCTCCTCGGGTCTCCTGCACTTGTGAAACAGATATTGAAGGGCGAGTCTGAAAGACTGAGAACCACTGACATAAGAGTATAAATATATTCATATACTAATATAAAATTAGTCTGTGATTTATATATAAAACAAACATTTATATATAAAACAGAACAGTGTATATATTATTTATATATACACTGATGTGACAAAAGTCATGGAATATCTCCTAATATCGCATGGGACCACCTTTTGCCAACACTAATTGTGAAAGTGTTGCCGGTGCAAGATTCTGTGCACGAACTGACCTTTCGATCATGTATGTTCGAAGGATTCACGTCTAGTGATCTAAATGGCCAAATCATTAGCTTTAATTGTCCAGAATGTTCCTCAAACTAATTGCGAACAATTTTGGCCCGGTCATATGGCGCATTGTCATCCTGGAAAATTTCATTCTTGTTTGGGTACATGAAGTCTATGAATGGCTGCAAATGGTCTCCAAGTAGCTGAACATAACCATTTCAGGTCAATGATTGGTTCAGTTTGACCAGAGGGCCTAGTCCATGTCATGTAAAATTAGCCCACACCATTATGGAGCCACCACCATCTTCCATAAGGCCTTGCTGATAACTTGGGTCTCGTAGGGTCTGTGCCACATTCGAACCTTACCATCAGCTCTTAACAACTGGAATCGTGACTCATTTGACCAAGCAACGTTTTTACAGTCATCTAGTGTCCAACCGATATGTTCACAAGCCCAACAGAGGCGCTGCAGCCGATCGCATGTTGTTAATAAAGGCACTAGATTCAGTCTTCTGCTGCCATATCCCATCAACACCAACTTTCGTTGCATTGTCCTCACGGACTCGTACGTCCCACAATAATTGTTACTGTTATTTGACGCAGTGTTGCTTGTCTGTTAACACTGACGTCGGTTGCCGTCATGGCATCAGGCACAGGGGCATGGGGCGGCTTCTGTTAACACTGACTACTCGACACACACGCCGCTGGTCTCGGTCATCAAGTAGACTCGGTAGGCCACTGCGTTGTCCGTGGTGGGAGGTAATGCCTGAAATTATATATCCTCGGCACATTCTCAACTCTGTGGATCGAGGAATTTTGAATTCCCTGACAATTTCCGAAATGGAATGCCCCATGCGTATAGCTCCAACTGGCATTTCGAGTTCAAAGTCTGTTAATTCCCGTCGTGCGGCCATGAAACTTTTCACATAAATCACTTAAGTACAAATGAAAACCCTGATACTGCACTGCCCTTTTATACTTTTCTTACGCGATGCTACTTCCATCTGTATATTTGCATATAGCTATCCCATGACTTTTGGCATTTTAGTGCATAACTAGATTTTTTATTCTGGTATAAATAAAATTTCCTTATCTTGGAAAAGGAGTTTCAGTTTTTTTCATATATTAAACTTTCAATTCAAACTGTTGGTTTGATTCCATGAAAATTGAAATCCAAATAACTATGTATCTATGAAGTGAAACTACACTAATCAACTAATAATTGACGGAAAACAATCATCAGTAATTGGACACATCCTACACAGAAAAATTAATTGAATATTGAGAGTTCTTGAGTTAAACATGAATTCTTGCAGGAAGTAATAAAAATGTTGATGTCGATGAATAATTTTATTAATACTCTGCGTCACTACCATGAATTGTTATTCCTTTGATTTAGTTCCGTTAAATTATCAGCAAATAGTTCATTAACTGCATATTGAACTTCCTTATCCTTCTAATTTAGGATAGTAACAAGATGTAAATTTTTAATTTTATGTCATAACGCGGGGAGCAAAAAGAATTATTCCTGAATTCCATCTGAATAATAAATATTCATAAAACTAAGTTGTAAGCCCTAGAGAAAGAGTTCCCAAAACTAACTAATTTTCTTCGATTCAGCCAGAATCCAGAATTTTTTTTGTCTTTATTTTTTCTTACCTATAAAAAAGTTTCTGAAGTACAAACATTAAAAAAATTCTAATTGACTAGAAAAAATATCAGGATTACTCTGTAATAATTGCTTGCCTGAGGATGAAAACTGTTTCTGTAATACGTATTTTTATAATTATAATATTTGTTTTTCTCGATCCTGTTATGGTGTGATTTTATTAAATCAATCGCATTTGAAGTTAAAGAGAATTATTTCAAATTTTCCAACTAAAAGTATATGACTTTAATATGTATGATTATTGGAGATAAATCCATGTGTACTGTAGCAAAACTTTTTGGATTGTTCGAAATTAATGTCGAATCCAACGAAATTTTATCCACAGTAGCAGGAAAAAAAAAGCTTCTCACTGGACATTATTTTGGCATCATTGTATATTGTATATTAAGTTAATTAAGTTTGGCTCATTCTATATTTAAGTTAAAGGTACCCTTTGAAAGGAAATAAGGTGCTCCTAATCTGATTAAAACTTTCTTAAGAGGTCACCAACGTATTCACTAACTTTAAAATGTCCAATGGCAATAACCCATAAATAATCCAGAAAAATTTCACAGCTGCATTAAAATTTATTTTCGATTATCAAATTGCATCATTCCTGATCCACTTGTATCGAAATGATGAGCAAATAAAATTGTGAGTCTAATGCTAAAATAAAAATACGAACTTTTGTTACCGTCTTGAGAAATAAAATAGGTGTTGATCTGGAATATTTTTGTTATGATATGGTATCGTGGTCTACACATTGCTCTTGATTTTTAAACTATTCTTAACATGTGTTATAATTTATCAAAATTATTGTCTAGATTTTTTTAATAACATAACTGACGGATTTTTAACAGAAATTGATGGAGAAAGCCTCTTATATGGCCATGCAAATTGTCAGTCTTTCAGTAATTTTTCCGTTATATCGAATTTTATGTATTTGTAGTAATGCGATGCATAGTAGTGTATTTGATGGGAGGGGAATTCTTCAAATAGCAAGGAGAAATAGCATTACTGAATGGACATTCTTAATTCATATTGGATAGTTATTAAATATACATAAATATTACCTTCTTTTTCATTGCTATTTAAAAACTTACCAAAATTATTGCTATTTTGGCATTTTCATGTTAGCGAGAAAAATGTTTCTTAACGTTTGAACCTTGGTACAACTCGGAATGTCTAAAAATTGCTCTCACGGAATAACACTCTAAACCAGCGGTTCCCAACCTATGGGCCGCGGATAGCTTATTAGTGGATCGCGGAACGCTAGTCAAGAGTCGAAGTCAGAGGAGCTTCAAGAATCGTCACTCATCAGTAAAGTCACAATCGTCAGCCGTCATAAAGAAAGCGAAAATACCATCAAATGAAGGAGACTTGTTATTTGAACTATCATGTGACCAAACTGTAAAATCGTTTTTAGAACAATATCATTGGTCCCGTTCTGGATAAAAGTTCGACAACAGTATCCAGCAATTTTCAAACTTGCACTGAGCAATCTGATGGTGTTCTCGACCACCTATATCTGTGAACGTGCTTTCATAACTTTGTTTGAAACATAAGTATAGAAACAAACTGAATGCAGAAAGTGACTTGAGGCTGAAACTGTTGAGTTTTAATCCAGATATTGACTCTTTCGTGAAGGGACAAACTAAGTTTTTTGCTTTATAAACAATATTTAATCCTTTTGCAGCAAGCGTTACTAATTACTGACATATGCGTGTCTTATATTTGCTTGTGTTTCACAACAGGTGGTCCGCACAACCAAAAAGGTTGAGAACCGCTGCTCTAAATCTATCAGTCGTTGGAGAAAAAATATCAAGCATAATTGAAAAAAATATCGACAATGCATTAAATTTTATATTTAATCATTTAAAAAAAAAATTTCATTTAGTCGAGGAAAGAAAATGAAATCCTAAACATGATTTCAATTTCTTTCCAAATATGTAAGAGACAGGAAATGTGAAATCGTAAGATTTTCATACTTTTTTGCATTCCCGGGAACAAAAAATGGAAAAATCATTCAGAAAATCACCTCTTAAGAACGACATTTTACAAAATTATGTTAAAGCAGAGTTTGGCTGTGAAAAGACGGTTTGTTTAGACACCAAAACACATGCTTGAAAAATTTGTAGAGATAAAATCAGCAATTTCAAAAGCATTAATTGATATTAAAGAACAAAAAATTTTGGCTAATGAAGAATTTGAAACTCCGATTGCCTTTGTAGCAAGCTTGAAGCCAGTAAAAATTGACCCAGAAAAAGTATGCAGTCGAATAGCGACTTTGCTCATTGCGGAAGGAGTGTTTCTTTCATAATTGGAGAGTTGAACTAAAGAAACTCAGAATTTGCTTTGAATATGAAATGTTCTCTGGTCCAAAGAATTAGTGTGAGACGCAATGTTAGCTTTGTTGGATTTATGCAATATTTAAATTTTGGAAGAAAGTATGATGCTGCTGAAGTTACTGTTGATCTTTCCCGTTTACCAAATAAAAACTCTTTTATTCAGAAAGCTAAAATAATTATGATAAGGCTTTTGTTGCGAGTTAAACGAATCACTGTCCATCTATTCGCACTCAGAAGAAAAGTGCACGGAAACTTTGGAGGAGAAATCCTTAGCATTGTACGAAAAATTAGAAAAAGCGATCCACTCAAAGACAAAGGTTCTACGTTGCTCAACTAGCAACAGTTCTAGCTTGAGCAAGATAGTGAAGCAAGAATTTCAGTTATTTGACTCAACAGAAAATCGATCATCAAATATTATAAAACTGGGCAAGGCTTTAAAAAAAAACAATTCCTTCAACATCAGTTGAAGCTGAGAGGGCATTTCCTGTTGCCGGGTTGTTGATAACAAAGCTAAGAACTAGGCTGAATGATAAAAGCATAGATTGATTATGTTTTCTTAAATAATACCTTTAAAATGAATAATTAATAAATTTTATTTGTAATTTTGTAGCTCAATATATAAAGGAGTATAAATTCTGGTTTTTATGAATATCCATATTTCGTATAATTATTAATGATATCAATTAAAAAGTAACACATTTTTAGATTTTTTTAAAATTTTGATACATTCCCGGATTCCCGGAAAGGAAAAAAGTCCGGGAAATCATAAACCCTATCCGGATCTAAATATTACTTCAGGCATTCTTCGGGCTTCTTGTGATTCTTTTCATACATTATCTAGAATCTTATGATTGTGAAAGGCATCTTTTGTTCAAGGAATTGCTGAAACCAAATACTAAAGAATACGATGATGATGAGGACTTGGAAGTTATTCTGAGACTAACATTAGGAAGACCACAGAATAATTGTCAAGATTTTGACGGCATACTAAAAATACCCGTTTTTGGGCTTTGGGATGTTCTCGGTTACCTTTGAAACCACAAGACGGAAACTGGTGCACAGAAAGCACATTTTAATTATTACTAGAAATCCAAAATTTCTTTAAAGCACTTCCATTTAAATGCGAGATTTGTCTGAAAAAATGATTTATCAGGTGACATGATTAGATCTATTTATTATTCTGATTGATCGGATGTTTTAAAAGAACATACAAAGAAAAACTCCCTCGACAAATTGCGAAATAGCCCTGTCCGTTATTAACACAGAAAATTTTTATAGTGGAGTCCGCTGGTTTAAGAAGTTATGCAAAAGGAGTGACACAACTTTCAACAATTCGATCATGCTACGATTTTAAAGCTCTTGTTGTTCTAATGCATCTGAAATGCCACACATGATAGTGTTATGAGTCTGTAAAGTTGTTTACCTGACATGCTAATCTTATGGCAGAAATGAGTTTTACAGAGGTTTTACTGAAAGCCAAGCCAATGAATCCTACCTTGACGACAAAATGAAGCTTCCTGAAAGTGCCGGAATTATGATCCTTTCTCTACTAGAAACTGAAATATGGTGAACCTTCGAGAGACTTGTAGTAGACAAGCTGGTGAGCTGATAGACTTTGAGCAGTGCTGTTACTGAGATTTATTAGTGATCTGCTGTCTACTTGTGTTATTAATTTATAAAAGTGCTGATGAGTTTTTTTACCTGTGCTACGTTTTGTTTTCTGAAGTATTCGTGGAATAAAGAACCATTATTATTTTTTTTTATTATTATCCTTCTTGTTAAACTACATTCACTTACACCCAACGGACGATTTTTGTAACAATAGCAATACAAAAATAAAATGGGTAAGACTGTTTTTGTTTCTCCGTAATATATTTGCAACAGAAGCAATGAATGTAGGATATTACCCGTAAAGAATAATTTAATCACTGCATAAAAAGAAGGATGTAAGAGCTAGATTAATTTGTTTGGCGATAGATGGAGCCACAGTTCTGCTCTGTACGAACTACGAGCAGCGCCCTTTTTTTCCGTAACAAAACCAGACTGCACGCTGAGAGCAGGGCAGCACACCGCAGGCAGCCGTCATGTTAACTATCTATCAATTCCTCTGTTGTGAGTCTTGGCGTAGTTAAGCCGCCAATTTTCACACTATGGTAACTATGTCCCATCTCACTTCCCTTATGGCTCTCTAATACCGTAATATTATTAACCCGTAACATCTATCCCTCATTAATCTGGCTCATCAAGTAAATATGACTTCATGTAAATTCTCAACACTCTCATAAACTTTCTGTGTATATATCTTTCCCCCCTGTAAATTCTCCCTATAGTATTTAAATAAATGTTTTTGTATTTAACTTGAAGTCTACTAATTTATTTTATGTAATATTTTTTTCTAAATTTAATCAGATAAAAACCCTTAAATCCCCTAGACATAAACCCGAACTACTTACCCCTTAAAGGTAACCCTTTCGTGGGCATTGTGTTTGTTGAACGGAATCCCACTTGAATTTCATGGGAAAGGATTGACTTCATCACAATGACGACTTTTCTGTTCAACTTATGTGCGACGGGCTCTTGAATGCAAGAGAAAGAGAAAGGCCTGAACCGTTCAAGTTTTTCCACTTAAATAGAAAGCGAACTAAGACCGTTATGACAGTTGCTGATAATAAATCTAACCACAGTTGGTGTAGTGAACAAAAATTCCAGAGTGGCTTCAGATTGTTCCGTGTTAAAGTTTGAATTATGAACATTTGTTTTAAAAAATGGAATGTGTTTTGTGCAAATGTGGGTGGTAAAGTAATCAGGTACGGCTCGTTAGCTAATTGACTGCGC
Source organism: Araneus ventricosus (assembly GCA_013235015.1). NCBI lineage: Eukaryota > Metazoa > Arthropoda > Arachnida > Araneae > Araneidae > Araneus > Araneus ventricosus. The sequence goes on along the minus strand of BGPR01000607.1, from coordinate 420,698 downwards.
GTCGTTTTACCAATAGTCGCACTGAAAACAAAATAATATCTTAACTTCCAAGTTACGGAGCGTGAGGCTATTTGAGATGAACTACTATCAACACTAACTTTGTTGTCTTCTGCAGACCTAATCACTCTTTTTGTGCTGTATACTTCCAAAATAAATCTCAAACGAAATACATGTTTTTGTGAGGCAGATTGCTGTTGAATTTAATTTGCCAGTTAAATCATTGTATTAAAAGGAATAACATAAAGGAAGAACACAAAAGAAAGTTTTGCTTACTATAAAATACCAGTTCTCTGAACTGCATTTTTCTTTATATGAACTCAACAATTGAAGATTGAAAAAACAAGCCGCGTCTTTCCAGTGAGATTTTTATTTTCGCCTATTGTATAATTTCATTTCCTTATGAGTTTGTATTTTAGTAACACCCAAAAACACTATCTGAGAGTGATCTTTGCTATCTAGTTTCTTAGGGATGAGGTGGGGTGGAACAGGAAGGACTAAAGATTCGAACTCTGCCGGTGTTTGTGTATCGAGAATATGAGTCATAGTTCCCAATCTCCCCAAAGGCACGCAATTGTAAGGCAAACTGTGCAGTAGATCGCTAAGATAAATTGCATTTCCAGTAAGGGGAGATAAAATGTTTCCCTCTGGAATTGCACGTATCTCCATTGAATGATTGAATATTTAGTTGCGTACGTGCGCTGAATTAGGGTGTGAAGAGAGAGAAGAAAAACATGTTGGAAAAGTTTAGGATTTTTGAAAAATCACTTAGAGTCTCAGAATTTCGGTTTATCTGAAGTGAACAGACGTCCCGGATTCACTGAGAGGTTTATGATTTTTTCGCCTGTCATGTCTCCAATAGTAAAACAAAGCTTTTGAATATATCTTCAAATTCACGTTGCAAATGAAGGAAAACACGGCCGCTGGCTTGAAATATGACATTTTCGGAATGTTGAAGTTTGATAATTATAAATTAGTAAATAGTTCACATTAATTTTAAAAAAACGATTAGCTATGTTTAAGTTTAAAAATTTCGCGTCTTAAGAATTCTCCTTCCAAACTTTTTTACTTTCTCTTGTACGTAGTATACAAAGAGAAAGTCTTCTAATAGACAAAAAATTCCAGCTCGAGATTTAGACGAATCCCCAGGTTTTAAACTTCACTGTCTTCGATAAAGCCATTTTTGGAATTATATTTATCTCTCGGTATGTTTGTGAACACGATTACTCAAAAACTCAACGAGCTTGACTGATGGAATTTGGTATGCAGTCTTTACACAAAAATTATAGATTTCTATCAAACTTTCGACGAAATTTGTGCCCGGGAAGTCTTTCAGTCTGTCCGTGAGCATGTGAATACAATAACTCAAAGATGCAATTAGCTAGATAAATGAAATTTGGTGCATATAATTTTATTACCAGGACTGAGATCTGTGTCATATTTTGGACCATGACCAGCATAAAGTTGTCTGTCTATCGATCGTGTGTGAACACAGTAACTCAAACAAGCTAGATAGGTGAATTTTAGTATATGATCTTTACTTAAAAATTGTTGATCTAGGACTTAATTTTGAACTAATTCCGTCGAAGGATAAATTGTATGTTTGTTTATCTGGGAACACGATATCTCAAAATGATGAGCTAGATAAAGGCAATTGGGTGTATACTTTTGATGCCAAAATATAGATCTATATCAATTTTTTCACGCAATCGGTTAAGAGGAAGATTATTCTTATTCGATTTTCTTGACTGTACTACGAAGCTGAACTCAAATGAACACTCCCGCCGGTAATATATCCGTTTGCACTTATTTTTATTTACTTATAATTTATATTCTCACTAGCTGATATGTCCGGCGTTGCTCGGGATAAAAATATTTTCAAGTTCAAATACTTATAACACTTTCAATTTACTAAAAGTGTTTTTCGCGGAAGAGTCTTTTGTTGATTTTCGTTAATCAACTGAACCTTTGGACCAGCAGTGAAACACCCTTCTTCTTTTTCTCTCCTTAGTTTGAACCACCTGGCAAGAATCTCGTAGTCCTTCGTACTCCATTTTCCCCTCCCCATCATTGTTACGGCAACAGCAGAAACTCTTTCATATCTTGTATTTTTTGCCATTGTCCGGACTACAAATCTCTTCTCTTTTGTGTTTTTGTCACTGACCGGAAAAAACCGCATAGTATTCTTTCTTTTTCTCCTTAGGTCCTCTCTCTCCGGTAGAAAGTGGGCTCAACAATCTTGAAGGATTTTTTAAACACTCATTATGATCATTAAAAATTTGTAAAATTAAATGAAGCATCGCTGAAAGAGAGTAATTAACATCATTGTGTTGTGGCGCAAACATATTGAAAGAGGTATATGCTATGAAATAAAAGCGAAATAAAATTTCTGCCTTCCTGTTAACATTCAAAGAAAACAATATTTTTATCATAACTTTCGCAATGGCAAAAATACCGGAATGAAGGATTTGATAAAACGATCAATGGTTTGAAAATGAACGATCAATTTCTAACAGAAAGCATTGTTACAAATTTTGTATGAAATAAATTTGAAATGTTTATTAAATTAAGAAGAAGAACGCATAACATTTATTTTGAAATCATTAAAAAGATGATTTTCTGCTCTTTAAGATGGTATGTAAATAATCTACACGCAATATATTTTTCTGAAATTATTGGCGAAAAACTGAGATTAAAAATTGGCTTAATTTTCATTATTTATTTAAATATCTTAGGAAGTAATTTTTTTGAAAGTTTGAAAGAGTAGAATTAATTTAAGAACGGACCCCAGAATGGCATGTGCAAATTTCATGTCAAGACTATTTACCGTTTAGGAGGAGTTCTCGGGACAGATAGACCGTTAGAACATCTTTTTCACTCCTCCCTTTTTCCTCTTCCTACGATAGGAACCGGACTAAGTAGCCTTGAAGGTTTAACACACACTCATTAGGATCAGTTAAAAATTTGTGAAAATTAAACAAAACATCGAGAGAATAATTCACTAACGTCATTGGATCACTGTGTAACCGTATTAAAAGCTGTAAATGCTACAACAGGAAACCGGAAGTGAAAAGAATATTTTGTTGTTTATGCTCAAAGAAAGCAATATTTTCTTATATTAACTTTAACACTGGCAAAAGCCCGCACGCGAAACAGTAATTTGGCTTGAATTTATTTCTATACTAGCAGTACTTGCACGGCGTTGCCCGTGGAATCAGGACTTCAACAAAATGGGGGGAAAATGCCCACAATGACACGAAAAAATTTTGAAAACAAAAGATACACATTATTGATTTTCTACAATGACACGAATGTAATGACGTCACCGGAAGGAATCGGATTGTAGAAAGCATGTTACGTCCCCTCCTGATAGGAAGGTCACCACCAGCCAATGAAATTGCAACAATGCATTCTGGGATAGTCCGGAGAAATGCTCGCTGTCAAATCTCGCTAGCAAAAAAACTGTTTGAACTGATCAGGGAAAAATTAATTTAAAAAAACGGAATAAGGTATTTTAACCGTTCTTGTTTTGAATCTGGCAGAAACGGTCCAGTTCTAAGCTGAAAAAAAAAATGGAAATTATAGAGTTGTTAAAACGTCAGATTTGAGAATTTGAAAAAATCCTTATCAAAAATTACCATAAAAGTTACTACTATTTAAAAATTTCTCAAAATTCAGTAAATTGCGTTAGAAATTCGAAATGAATTTCATTAGAACGAAAATTGTTTGTTCTATCCGATGGTGTATTGATTGTTTTTCAACGATTATTAGAAAAGATACTACAGCCGTAAACGTGCCAAAAATTACCCAAAACAACACAAAACATTAAGTAAAACATTTTCTAGATTAAATTTTAAATTTCCGGCTTCGAGGTACATTCAGACACCATTACGACTACCTGTGTGCCAAATTTCATGGCTGTAAGTGCGATAGATTCGTCTGAACATTGCACACACACACACATACACACACGCAAACATCGCCTTTTATAATTATAAATTTTAGCAATACGCGCAAGGCATTGCCCCGTGCTGTCTTGACTTCAACAAAATGAAGGAAAAAAAACCGCCCACAAATGACATGAGAAAGTTTTGAAAACAAAATAAAAACAAAAGATACGCATTATTTGAATTTAGAAAAACAGTACCGAGTACGTTAGTCCAAAACAATATTAATAAATGTGACAAACCAGCATGCGAAATATGCGAGAAGTCTTATTTAATACATATTTCAGTTTTTTTAAACTCAAACATCTTAATAACTCAAACATCTGAATATTAGTTTTAAAAAATTAATACAAATATTAACATAACGCTAAATTTGATACTTCTAGTCTTAATAATCTTGCCAACAGATAAATACAGATTTTTTGCATTATTGTCAACTGGAAATTTCTGGTAATTAATTTCTATTACATTACTTAAACGAGCTATATCAAAATTAACTCTACGAATATGGCTTTCTCCCCCGAATTAACACAAAAAAATAATAAAAATCTAGTAAATGACGAAAATTGATTTATTCTGTGAAAATATAATCAACCTCAAGACATTGTAATTAAGAAATAATACTATCAATAAGTTTGAATGATTTAGAGTTACGTTTTTAATAACTTTTATGCGAATGATTTGTTCTTTATCCATTAAATAAGGCCATCAGAATACTTAAGAAGCATGCCAGTTGAACGCACTTTTTTGTCAACTTTGCTGTTTCTAACGAACATCATAAATTTCTTACTTCTGGGCGTGTTCTGCCAATTCGAGGTTAACCTTGATGCTGTAACGGCAATTTAACTTAGCGAAACATGTAATTAAGCTCGTAAGTATTCTTCGCTGCATTACTTTTATTTTGCTTCTTTCGTTGAAAATTCAATTTTTCAGAGAGGGAAGAATTGCTAGTTGTCTGTGATGAAGGTAATTTGCATTTAACGAATTGAATGACATATATGGACATCCTTCGTATTTAAAACAAGAATGGAAAGTTGTTCCGAGAAAAATAGAATGTAGGTAAGGCGTTGGTTGCTGTTCTAAGCGCTTGTTCTGAGATACACTTAGTTAATTGAGTGCAAATGAGTTTTCTGCATGTGTTCTGCAGTGAGTCAGTTCGCTCATTAAATCCATTTATTTCTTTTTCTCTGTGGACGATAAACTATTATACTTGTAAAAACAAGTGGAAAAATTAACAGTGGGATCAAGCAAATCTTATGGGAAAAAAAGTATTTTTCGTGCATCCTTATAACAGACGATTTGAACATTTTGTATTTACAAAATGTGTCGTGGGACTTCGATGTAAATGAAAATCGTGGGATTTCCGATTGGGGGGAGGGGGAAAGATGAGGAAATCTCTCTTACCAATTCGAAAAGAAACTTAAAAATGAAACACTTTTGAAGAGCGCTTTATGCAGCTTACAATCAAAAGAATCATATATAAGTTAATATATAAATTAACACAAAGATTTGTTTACAGCTATTTATTTTACAGCATTAGTAATAAGAATATTTTTAACATTATCCGGTTATCCCAAGCTTTTCGGATAACCGGAACTCTATTGTATAAAATATATTGTTGTGTGGGTGTTTGTATACATATTTATATATACCGCTTCAAAATTGTGATATTAGCGAAGGTTTTTAGTGAGGGACGGGTAACTGCTACATACATATATGTAGACTACTGTTACATACATAGTCTCGATTATCCGGGCCCCGTTTACAATGAGCAGTAAGAAGAGGTTACACCACAATTCTGATATGGCACTAACAAAATAGAATACCATTGCTGCTAAGAGACATTTACCCCCCCCCCCCCAAAAAAAAAAAAGCTATCAAGGACTTCTTTAAATGAACAATTCCATTCCCCATCTTGTACAAGCTTTGGAAGAGTACATCATAAAAACTATAAGTAGTACCATAAAAATTAATAAATTGTGTATAAATTTATATTCCATCTCCTTAATTAGTGACGATTTATATAAATCCCACTTATCTGAGTTTTCCCCTTTTCCTAGGTGAGCTTGGTCCACATTAACTCGGATGATCGGGACTCTACTGTGTATTGAATTTTCCTTAGAATAAATTTCTAAAAACAACTTCCAACATTAAAACAACTAAGAATGCCGAGGATTTTTTTTCTTATGTTAAATAATGTATTATTTTGAAAAATTAAGATAACGTTTATAGTATAATGTTTTTAATTCTCTATACAAATGAGTTTTGTACAACAAGTGGTTTTTATATAGAAAAAGTGTAATTATGACCAAATCAGTAGATTTTTGTTGCATGGTATGAACACAAAAATTAAATCTATATAGAAATGACGAAGTAAAAATTAAAGGGAATCTCTGTGTTTTCACTGGGGATGATTCGAAAAATATTCCGAGAATATTTAACGGTATAATGGTTATCTTACAGCTGTCATTCTTGGAATAAAGCCTTTTTTCAAGAGGGGAAGAGAATTGCTATCGGAAGTCCTGCGAATCGGAACTCCCACTATCGGAACTACCACGGAATCTTACAAAACGTTTTCAATATCTCAGATGCACATTGCTTTAAATTCGCCATTGGGAACAGTAAAATTATTATTTTTTAAACTAGTGTTTGTTAAGTTTTTTTTAAAAAAAATTAATGCTTAATTGACTAAAGTAGGTTACCAATCAAATTATGGGCAGTTAAGAACTACAATAGAAGGAAGAAATGTTTCAGTGTGGCAGCCAAAGTACATAACAATAACAGCAGTGAGAAAATTATTTTGACTCACTTACGTTATTCTAATATGTGTAGAGAATAATATGTGTACAAGAATAGATCAAAACAGAAATGTTTGGAGAAAATATTCTTAAATGCACCGTTTAAGAAGCATGCAGCCTTCAAGAAGAGATATTAAATCATAGGTGACAAACCTAATTGCACGTAAAGGTTTTTCATGCATTCAAATATATAGTTCGAACTAATCTGTAGCTTTAGTGAAGTCGCATTACGGGTCATGGTAGCCACTTTCTCGCTTAGCATAACTTGGGCTATTTTCAATTTTTAATGCAAGCTTAGTTATGCCATCTTATTTAAGTTTATTTATTACTTTAAGAAACATTAAGGAGTCATATTTGGGATTACTTAACTAGGTGCAATGTAAATACACTTAGTTAAGTTTACCCTCCCGTACTGTTGACTTCAGTTGTCACCGACTATAGGTGCAATTTCTTAATCATTTCAACTATTGCAACACTATATTATGATTTGTTTTCTTGTATATCGCCAATTCTTCCAGAATCTTCAGTTAAAAGTGCATAATTCTTTGGATGCTCAAGCTGGTCGTTGAAGACGGCTAAAATGGAAATAAATAAATATTCAATACCAAATAAATAAGAAGGAAAAAAAGTTATTTGAAACAGTAAGTATACTAACTTCGTAAGTAAACTGAAACATGCTCATGTGTTGCACCTACGATTGTAAAATAAAACAGAATAAAATAATACGGGGCCTAAGAAAAGGGATATGGTTTATGACATTTTAGGGCTCAACCGTCTAAGTGTAAGATGGCGAAGAAGGAAAAACATACGAAGACGTCTTACTGACACGGAATCCCTCGGTCGAGACTCGGCCATAATGTCAGGCTGATATCGATCGAACCTAACTTCTGGTGGAGAGTAAAATAAAAAGGAATAAAGAAATTTGGACAAGATCTCTTACATGTAAGAATTTTATTTTATAGGAGGAGTCATCTCAGATAAAAGAAAACTGGGTATCGGAATCTGCCCTACTTTACCGAGATGTTTTAAGTAGACTTCTGGTTTGAGCCGTATGGAGTGTCTGAAGGAGTTCTTCATAATTTAATTTTCTCTACTTCTTTTACGACTGATTCGTTTGAGTTTTCTTACTTCAGAATTCCAATTGTATTGATTTAATTCTTTACTTGTCTCTTTTTTCTTCCCTGTCCGACTGTTTCCAAACTATTTTTTAGTTTGTTAAAAGTTTTCTGATAATTTTGATGAGGAGGAAGAAGTTTTGAAGTTTAATTTTTGCCCTCTTGGAAATAAAGTAAATTTTTTCGATGACGCACTTCAGCATAATTGTGGGACTGCAGAAAATTGAGAATGTAGTTTTTCTTATACACACTTTTATTTAACTTGACTTGTTTCATGCTAGTATAGTTGGAAATTTTGTAATAGATTTTTCACACATTTCCTGAGATGCAAGAGGTTTGAAACTTTTCACACGTGTGTTCTCGACGGCAATACACTATTTTGAGATTTTTTCAGAACTTAATTATCAGTTAATTGCTTAAAGTAATTAAATTTTCATTCTATACCTAATGATGCCACTTGGTTTTGAATTTGAGAAAAAAAAATTGATTTCAATTTTCCATAATATTTATAATAATGAATTATAATTTATAGACTTAAAAGTAGGAATTAATTAAATTTTAAAAAAATTCTACTTTTCAGTACACTAATAAAAGTGTGTTTTCGAAGACTGTTTTTATTGAATTATGTAACCTGAAACATTATTATAGTACTGTAATGTGTTCAAAGTTATTTTAACATTTTAGTGGTTTCCTGTTTTTTATATCCCAATAGCTTTACCATATTGTGGGATGTTGAAAAATATTTAAGATCATTATATTCTAATATCGCATTACGTTGTACAAAATCATAAAAACTTGTTTAACTTTTATTTCGACTTTAGAACTTCTTTATTCGGTTGAACTCATTTTTTAACCTTTCATTCAGAATTTGTAATTTCTGTACAGTCATAGTCCATTCGTTCTCGTTTTTAAAAAATATGAACAGTGTAAGTGTTGAGATTTAAACGACAACCACATTTTAATGTTTAAATTATATAAATTATTCGAAAGGTAACTTTTTGTGTCATTGTTTCAGTTCAGGCAATTTAAACTAATGTAAATTGTGTACAGTTATGCAATCGTCATCATTTTGTGTATTTTGAATTCATTCCTGAAAAATGTACCTAAGCGTGTGTCGTTTGCCCGTGTAAAATTGTAGCACAACAGACTACTAATAATGCCATAAATATTTTAGAAAAATGCAGCTTCAGATTTTTTTTTCTGTTATGACTTGCGAAAACATCTATTTCTCAGAATGTCTATTTGTGAGTTGATTCCCAATTCCAAACTGTGTCCAATGCTCATGTAGATTTGATTAAAAAAAGAAGAGTTAATTTTCATGAATTACCGTTTTTATTTTCTTGATAATCAACTATTCCAGGTATAGTCTTAACATAAAAATTTTTATATAAAAGAATAATTTATCGATAGTACTGAAACTGCGTTATAGGATAAATTTTAGTGACCTTCTTTATCGATTTTCGCTGCAGTAGACAGATAATTCAAGCAGTTATTTTTAGGCTTAATTAGTTTCTTCTCCATCTGTAATGGTGTTTCATTACGATTACGAACAATCTCTTCTTTGTACTCGTGTATAGGAAATCGATTTCTGCTGGGACGAACGAATGAATAAATGCCAAACGATTTATTTTCGCAGTTAAATGCTACGAGTTTATGTATCAGATTTTGGAATTTCCTATTCGAATATGTATCGATTCGCAGGGCCATATACATTAATTTTATTGCCAGCTGTATTGATTTCACCTTTCTAGGTAGTTTAATTTTTCAAAAAGTTCTTTTCAAACATTAATCGTTTTTCTTTTGTAATCAATATTATCGGAGATTTGAGAAGTTTCTCCCGACTTAAGAATGTTATTTGAAAAAAAAACATGATAGCGGTAGCAGGTGAAATGTAATGGTTTATAATTAGTTTCTTGAAATCTTCTAGTTGTTTTAAACAATTAAAAAATCTTAAATCACCTTATTAGATTTTGAGCTTGTTTTTTTAAAGCGTATCGTCAATCACCGTTCCTTATTATTCAAAAAAAGATTAAGTTACAGAATGTTTTATTTCTTTCTTCCGGCAATTTGAATTGAATAAGAAAGTACAATCTTAATATAAATAAAAGTCATTGTGGGTATGTATGTTTGTATATATGTTTGTATGTATGTTTGTATCTATGTTCCACATCTCCTCCTAAATCACTGCACTGATTTGAACCAAACTTTGCACACTTATTAATTAAGACAAGGGGAAGATTACTGTTAACTTTTTAAAGCCCCAAAGTTAATTAAACAGTCAGTTAATTAAAAAAATAACCGAAACAGTTTTTCCGCTCTAAGTTAGGAGCAAATTATCCCCTGAAAATTATTTTTATACCATCTTAAAATTCAAACTTTTACCTTTTTAATGATATCAATTTTATATACGTGAAATTTTTACTTCAATTTTTATTAATTTTTCAAAATTTAATAAAAAGTTGACACGCAGTCGATTTTAAAATAAATCAAATTTAATGATACTAGAGTTGATACTGATGAGTTGCTAGGCAACGGTGCAATTACTTTGCCATTATTTTTTCTGTTTATTTTTTTCGAATATCGTTTGGCAATGTTTTCATTGGTTCTTAAAGAATTCTAAAGCTTATTTGATTAGATTAAAAAATCGCTGCGGTTCATATCACCTGTCATTTTTACCTGCGTTTCCTAACAAATAATGAATCCTTCATAATATATTAAATGAGAAAGTGTGTGTCTGTCTGTTTGTTACGCTTTCACGGCCAAACTACACATGGAATAACTTATTTTTAATGTCAAACATCACATGATCGTAAAGAAAGCCGCGATTATGTGATCTTTCTGCGAAAATAAACAAATAATTTATTTATGGAATAATAACTTAAATTACTCAACTCGACGCTTGATTTTCATTTTTCGAGTTTGCAGTCTTTTTAATTTTAGTTATTTATATTTGTATCCTTTCCATATCAGATTTCATTCAAGAAGCTGTCGATAAATTGGCGCCGGGACAGAAATCTATTGATAGATATGATATAGCTGCAAGAGTTTTTGGATTAATATTTAGAAACTAATGTTAATTATAACTAAAGGAAAATATGCGACGATATAGTAATTTGTTTTATGTATTCTTTTCAATGGTAGAAGTGGATGACATATAGCATGATGGATGGTATATTCCACAGATTATAAGGGCCTGATGATACCATTGAGTACAATGATGTAATTTACAGTAACGGAGAATATATGAGGAATAAGAGAATGGTTTTTGAATTGGTAATTTCGGCACTCATTACTGAAAGTTTAGGTCAGATAAATAAAATAAAAATATGTCACAAATGGAAGGAGGTATTATAGAATATCTACCTGTAGATGCGCTAATGGGCCATAACAAGTAATATCAACTTCTTCATATAACAGATAACAAGTTCTTCCAACAACAAGGGGTACCTTCCGACAAGCTGAGATTAAAAGTCGGTGTGCTAGTACTATTGATACGTAACCTCGATGTACCGAGACTGCGCACGGTTACAAATTACGCACCTAGGTCCAAACGTCGTGAGTGTGTTTAAAAACGAGAGTGTTTTAATTTCATGCCTTCCGATAATACCGAAGGATTTACCATCCAAGTTCAAAAGGTAAAAATTCCCTTTAAAATTAGCATTTGGCAGGCTCAGGGCCAGACACTCAAAGGTGCAGGCGTACATTTGGAAAAACCATATTTTCCCATGCCATATGTGGCATGTTCACGTGTGTCCAGACCATAAAACATCTACATCCGTGCAAAAAACGTAAAACAAAAAACGTCGTATACAAAAGTGTATACAAAAGTGTGTTAGCATAGATAAACAAATTACCTAACTATAACAGCATACACTCCTGTTAGTCGTCCAATTATGTATTATCAATCGTCAAAACTTTTAATTTCCCCTTTCAACATGTAACAAAACATTTACATTCGTGAATTTAAAAAAAATTAATAATTCAAATTCTTCGCGCACGAAGTCGCGGGTAACAGCTAGTGAAAAATATATTTCTTAAGAAAAGAATTAATATAGCATTTTCTGTATTTTAGATGCTTTTTAAAATTTATTTTTGTCTTGACCGAAACATCTTGATTTTCACGAACACATTCATATACTATATGCTTTCACTTCTAATAAATACTTTTGTTTTCGTGTGTATTGATAATGTCTAAACTGAATTGTAATGCATCATTACTATTTTGAGACGAAATCACTGCAGCATTTCTCATACTAATGTTTTTTTAATGAGGTAATAAAGTAAAGGTTAAAAAATTCTTTGTAATTAGAAATGACAAAAGATGCTTATTTGTTTGAAAATTAATAGATTTTGTTAAATGTAAACATGTTTTCAGTCATTGTTAAAGAATTTTACGCGTTGGCTCATTAAATTTTGAATTTATTATACTGTCGGCGTTTTTTTTTTATGTTTCTTCAATAGACAATCAAATTCAACCAATAAATACAGCTAGCTAGTTTTTCGTGCTTTCAAAAACTAACTGTTGGAATAATTTTAATTTTGCGTTTGGAATTAATTTTAATAATAATTTTAGAAGTTTAAACACTTCTTGTAAATAATAGAAGCTGAATGAATCTTGCAGAAAAGATTTTGAAATGATTTTTAAAAATATAGTAATCGAAAACATTACTAGTGACTTCTGTTGATAAAAAAGAAGGAACTTATTGATTCTTAAAAAAATGCTTTGAAAAGGGGTCTTAAAGCAGAAATAATATGCGTAACAAAATAATCAAATATATAAAAAAGGGAGAGTAAGTTTTTTACGATAAAATTGAGGAAAATAATTGACAAAAAGTCGTGCCAAATTATTAAAGTTCCATTAAAATATTTATTCAATAAACTTCCGATTCAAGCTTCCAAAAAAATGTTCGATATTGCGATCTCCTCCAAAGTATTTTTGTTCCAAATTTGATAGTTCTAGTCAGTGGGTCTTGCCAACAAAGACACATATCTTTTTTTGTATTATCGCCGAACTGGAAATTTCTGTTAATTAATTTCCATCCTATTTCTTAAAACGAGCTACATCGTAATTAACTCTGGGAGCATGGCTTTTTCAACCGAATTTTCAAGTGACCTCTTCACACTGGCACTGCATTTTTGGCAACACTAACCCTTTTTTGTATCAAGTCAGTAAGTGATGTGCGATAGATGTAAAGTGTATTTTTTTTAAAATACAAACCACTTCTAACCCTGTGAGAGAAGCGTCGATGAGCAAGCAACTTCGTTCGAGAAGGCTCCAGGAAATAGGACCGCCAGGTCGTGACACATCCAGAACTCGTCATCCATCAGAATTTTCTAATTGCTCACTGAAAAAAATAACAGAGGCTTGTTGTTCGCCAAAAATTTACAGCAATTTTTTTTCACAACTTCTCTTTACCGCTGTTCACACCAGGACGGAAAAAAGTGCACGTTTTTTTCTGCAAAAGAACCGCTTTGATCAGACGTTTTCCCTTACGGAGCACTAACCTCATGATTCGCGGCAAGCTGCAGAATCACATAGTGAGAAAGTAGTGTGTGGGAACTGATTTTTACATTAAAGAGTTGAAAAAGTTGTAAACGATGCTGTTAAGTTACCCGAAGGAATTTCGTAATGTGTTACTTTGGCTTAATGCAAGATAGATTCGAAATGATTTTGAGTTTTCTCTACATTTGTTGAAATGGGCATTGAAGTTGTAGAGTCGAACGATTCGTGTACTCAATAGGATAAATCCTGTTTTTATAATTACCTACCAGTGATAAGTTGTGAGAATTTTGGTAATATCGGTTTGGCTATCTCGATTTAAACACCATTAATGATTATTCAACTTTTCGTCTGTGACGTCTTATTTGTTTGATAGCTGTAAAATATTGGCCAGTTTTGTTAGTTGAGTTTTTTTTCCTCAGCATTTGTAGTGATATTAAGTCTTAATGAATTATAAGGAAAAAAATTATATAAACTAAAAATTATTGAAATGCATTTTGATTTGTTTGGAATATTTCCACCTAGTGACTTTTTGGAAGATACATCGGTGTGTAGTGAAGTAAGGAATCGTGCGAAGATTTTTTTCTTTGTTGCAGAATCAAAAAGTGGAGATACTTCGACAGCTTGAAGTTTATAAAGAAAACCTGAAGATTTAAAACAGTTGTTAGGTTATGAAATAAGAGCATAATTTGAGGTGCGGTATATGCCACATACAAAAAATTGTGTGAACTGAACTTTTGGATCTTCTGATATTCAGAAAGACATTTTATGCTTAAAAATGACATCATTTCATTCCTAGGACCTACTGAGAAAAAAAAAACTTGCTTTCTTTTTTGCCATATTTATAAGAGATTTTTAAATAATGGCTACATACATTTTGAAAAGCGACGAACGATACTTGTGTAGTGAAAATTTTAAGAAAGCTTTCTTTATTCTGATTTTCAATAATAATCAGCAACGATATATAGAAAAGGAATTTCGGATAAAAAAAACATTTCGTTAAAATTTATTGAGTAATTATTTAAAATTGAATCCCCTTTTTATGTATTATTTTATTATTGCTAACTTTTCTTGTTCATTTTCCAATTTTAAGATAGTGATAAAATTTTTCAGAAGTAAATGGAACCATGCGTTTTTTTATTTTCTGTCTGAAGAGAGCCTCAAATTGTATAAATTTAAGTTCTGCAGTATAGAAGAAGTGGTATATCGTGTTTCAACATACCCTCCATGTTTTTCTCCCCGTTTTGTCTTTCACTTATTTAATTCCAGTAAATAAATTTTTCTGAGAAGAAATTCAGTATAGTGTTCTCCATTTTCGTTTTTCTTTTCTTCTTTAAGAGGCGAATTCTTTAGCCTCAATTTTTTTTTTTTTGAATTTCATGTACTAAACTAAAATTAGTCAAGTTGTTTCATTCTAATAAAACATTTGACGAAAAATTTCTTCTTTAAAAAATTTTTTTACGGATTTTCATTCTACTCTTTCCACTTCGGGGGTGTAGTGGAGCCGGCATTGCTTTCTATTTTTTTAACTAGCCGGAACGCCGTTCCTGTTCTGCTTTTTTTTAAGAGAAAAAAATTGTAAGATACATCCTCATTGTCTAATCCTTTTCTTTAAGAAAATTGATGGATATTTCAAATTAATAAAAAGTAATATGCCACTGGTAAGTGGTGGCAGGGAGGGGTTAAAAGCATTAAAGTTGCGTACATTTAAATTCATTTTATGTTTTGATTCAGCAAATCTATGATAATTTCTATATTGCTTATCGATGTGATGATTTTACTTTGACATTACTCAATTTTGGTATAATTTGAAATCAGCAGAAATTTTTAAAAAATTATTCCTTACCATCTTCATCATACCTTCATCATCTTCATTCATTCTTTGAACTACAGTACGCATTATGTTAATGCTTGATCCAAAATAAAATAATAACTGTAAATATGCATTGTTTCTGTGTTGACTTTTTGTTATTTCGCGATTTTAAAACCTGGATAAAATAACTGGGCATTTTCCAAAATGTAAAAGACATTTTATGGTGAAGTGATCCCCTACATACCCTCCCTATCGCTCATTCCATTTTGCTCCTCCCCTTACAATATCACCTGCATGTTTTACGACTACACCACAATTCCACTTACAATAAACTTTACAGTAAGCAAATATTTTTCAAAAGCTTAGCATTCTGCATCTTCGGTTTCCCTTTCTTCTTTAATATCAAATTTTCAGGGGGGGGGATTACTCAGGGCCTGATTTACACATTTCTACGCCCTATGCCCCCTTCCTCTCAAAAAAGTTAATATATGATTTTTAATTTAATATACAATAGTTTATTTCTGAAATATATAATAACTTAGTACAATCTTTATAATCTTTGACCACATTATATTTTTAATTCAAAATTAAATTACATAACATTAACATTTACAAAAAAATACTTCATCGAATTTCTTCAAATCGTCTGAAATACATAATAGAACTTCTTCGTTCGCGCTTTTGTTGGTGACTAGGTTTGAAGGGTCATTGAAGTAGACATATCTCTTTCAATACAAAGAAGTTCAAAACGTCCACAGAAGACAAAAAAAAAGGTATCGCCCAATGTATTTAACACAACGAATGTAAATTTCAAAACATAATTTTATATGGCCTTTTGCAAAAATTAGTAAATATTTGGTTGTTATTTCTTCTTCACATGCGCCCTCTGACGGCGGCGCCCTAGCCCATGGCCTAGGTTTGCCCTATGGGAAATCAGACCCTGGCTCTACTCTTTTAGTGCCCTTGGTAAATTTGTTTCATTCCTCAATAAAACATTTGACGGAATTCCTTCTTCAAAAACTTGTTTTACGGTTCTTCATTCTACTCTTTCTAATTAATTAATTTCAGTAAACAAATATTTTTCAAAAGTGGTTCAGCATAATGTTCTCCATCTTTGCCCTTTTTAACGTAGGATTACATTCCTCCTATTGGGGTCTCAGGAAGGAAATTGATTCACACGCCGAAACGCCACAAAACTTGGTATGGAAGATCCTCTATATCTCGGTAACTACATATGATAAAAACATAACTAATGTCTTATTTTAGAGATAAAGGGTAACAACAGAAGTTAGAAAAAAATTTACTTAAACTTAAAAACTTACGAGAAACTTCGAGAAACAAAAGGGCCACGCGAGTAAAGTAGTCCTACGCTTTTAACATCAGCGGCTATTTGGAAAGACAGCCTCCCGTCATATTTCCCCCTTTAATCTCAAATTTTCTTTCATAATGTCGCTCTACTCTTTTACTAAGTAAATTCGTTTCATTCCAATAAAAACTTTGACGGAATCACTTCTTAAAAAAAAAGATTTTTAATGTTTTTCATCCCTTCAGATCTGCCTGTACATTTAGCAACTTCAAATAGCTTTAGTCTGTATTTTCTCTCATTTCTGCTAGAAAAATCAATCACTGAGCTACGAAAGAAAGTACATTTTTTGATTTTATCTTCTATAACATTATATTAAGGAGCAAAGCGTGCTGCCTTTGTGAATTCTGAGCAGTTCCGATTGAAAATCTGCGGAGTGTGGTCCATGTATGTCCAGCTAAAAGCACCGGAAGCAAAATTGAATTGAAATCGATCGAGCAGTAATTGCATTGGAAAAACAGCGAGCGGTCAGCTAGAAAAGGTGCTGCCCCGGCATTTCTGAGCGGTCAATTTCGTGCCCAAGCCATATATCAAGAGCAGAAATTAGATGTCACCCCTTGGCTGCTGGTCAGATGAAGTTTTCCAATATGAAGTACTGACCTCTGTTTTGTTCAGCGCAGCATTTAATGATTCCTGAATAGGTTTTGTCTGTTTTTTTTTTCAACGCTGTGTTTGATGATGCTTTTTTTATAATTTTTTTGGTTAAAATAAACGATTAAACAATTTAATAGTCTGAAATATTACAAAGTTGTAATTTAGAGTTTTATATAAATGAAATTTCATATTAAAATTCAGGTGGTCAGGATTTCTGTAATAGAGTTGCGAAAATTTCCCGATCTATAAGATTTCTCCAAGAATTTTGAGATGGAGGAAATTCTCTCTTTTTTTTCTGACAAAAGTAACTGTTCTTGAAAAGTGTGAAGTGAAATCTATTCACATGACGTCACAGTCAGGGCCGTCGAGAGTCGAGCCGGGGCAAAATATTGGAATGCGACCCCCTACACAACCGAGCGCCCCTTCCCCGCTCATAAAAACAAATACTTACTGACGGTAAATAAACAAGACACAATGAACAGCGACTATACCACAGTGGGAGTTCACTTTTGACTGGGCAATTAGTAGACAGGGTGACATCTGCACTTGTGGTGACTAATCAGTGAACAGAACTCTTTATTCCGGTCATGCCACGTATTGTTAGGAAAATCTGACTTCTAGATAACTTCTGTAATTTAGATTAATGTAGTAACGATCTGTGAGTTTTATATTCAGAGAAAGTAAATGTAAAAATATTATCCCCAAATAACATTTACGGCATAAATTAAATAATTTAAAATTATTAAATTTATTATATTAACATTAGACGCTGACTTAACAGAAACACTTGAAAAATGTAAACATTTAGATTGTCAGTTAAATGCTAATAAAGTTTTAATTTCAGGGGTATGAATACTGTTCACGGCCTCGACTCTCAGCTCTGACTGACTCTTTACATTACACACAGCACGGTGCAGTTGCTAGTGTTGCGCATGCGCCTATCCTTGGTGTGAAATGCGCACATTTGTCCCATTTTGCTTAATTCTATCAAAATAGGAGAATTTATTTTAGTTGCTTGCAGAAGTATTTCGTTAATAATAATTATAGGCGTAGTACATTTCGATAGCTAATATTCAATTGCATTATACATTTGATGTATCGTGTTATTAATTTTCACTGACGCATTCTTTTTTATGTAATGACCATTTTTATCGCGTATTTACAGGAACAAAGAAAGAAATCAAGCTACCCATATATCTTCACCTTTATTCAATACTAGTAGCACGCGCACGGCGTTGCCCGCGGAATCAGGGCTTCATCAAAATGAAAGGAAAAAAAAATCGGCCACAATGACACGAAAAATTTTGAAAACAAAATCAAAACAAAAGATACACATTATTGATTTTCCCGCTTATTTTTTCCGCGATAATGACATTTTAACTGTAGAAAAACAGTACAGAGTACGTTAATACAAAACAATATTAAAAAAAATGCAACGTGAAAATCATTATTATGCAACAATGGTGTATCTAAGTTAGGCTGATGCAATACAGTCTTTTCGTAAAACCACAGTACCGTGACCTTCGAAGATCACGGCACTACCCCCTTCGTCACACTCGAGGAGCTTGCGCGAAAAGCTCTGGCACATTTTACGCGGATGTTAAAGAATCTCTTCTAGCTCATCACGGAAAAATTTTTCTCTTAATTCAGCGAATTATGTTAGAAGTTCAAAGCCAACTTATCACTCATGCCAGAATGTTCCAGCACTGCTTAATTTACGACTAAACCCTTGCTCCAACGAAATGATTTCAAATTGTTCCTAGCGAAACATGCTAAAAAGTGAGGAGGAAATAATTCCGAAAGATGGCGTCAGACGTAGCCAGGGAGAAATTGGCCGTTTCGGAATAGAACTTCATTTGAAAAGAATTTTTTTAACCCTTTAAGAAAAAAAATTACTAAAAATGAACGACAAAGATATTTTAACCGTTCTTGTTTTAACTGAGAGATAAATATTTCTGTTGTTACCACAAAAAAAAACTGAAAATCATAGCTTTATTAGAACGTTTGATGCGAGGAAATAAAAATTGACAGTTAAAAATATAAGGAGAAAGTGATTATTTAAAAAATTTCTCAAAATTCAGTAAATTACGTTAGAAATTCAAGACTAACTTCATTCGAACGGAAATCGTGGGCTGTTTCCGATGGTTTATATATTTTTTTCGTACAATTATTCACAACCATTCTATTGAGAAATTAGTGCGAAAAGTCAACCAAAACGACACAAAACATTAAATAAAAAATTATCTAGATCAAATTTTAAAATTCCGGCTTCGAGGAGCATTGAATCACCATTAAGACTACCTGTGTGCCAAATTTCAAGGTTGTAAGTGTGATAGATTCGTCTGGACATCGCACGCACGCACGCACGCACACACACACACACAAACATTGCCTTTTATAAGTATAGACTAGCAGAATACACGGTGTTGCTCGGTATTTTTGGTATCAAAACGGAAACAGGAAACTAGGAGTAAAATGATCTACTTTCACTCAAGGAAAAGTAAAAATAATTCAAAATAATACCTCTAAAATGGAATAACAGAACCAAATTAATAGTTGTTCCTGATATAAATTATTAATCGTCTGTGAATTGCCTTACACAGTATTTTTAAACCCTTTTTTTAGTATTCTTCCAGAATTCTGTTAGTGTGTTCTGCCAACAGTTCTTCGTCTGTATTTTTGTTCTTTAATGTCTGTATATTTGTGTATAAAATTTTGAGAAATAGGTAATTTTTTCGATACAAAAAAATTGTGTCGAAATGCAATTGGTGTAATTGAAAAGCTAATTTTTTGAATTTTAAAATGGTGTAAAAACAGTTTTTGTGAGATAATATTTTCATAAGATAGCGCGGAAAAACGCCAAAATCTTGCTTAATTTTTAATTAACTGAAATTTGAATTAACTTTTTGGCTTTGAAAAGTTGACAGTGATCTTTCTCTTGTTTTGAAAAGCATATGTGCCAAATTTCATCAAGACTGGACAAAAAAATGTAGATTTGTATAAGGAATACAAACTTACAGACACGCACGTTCTCGTTTAAGTTAATGTCTCTGTACTTGTAGCAATTACATCTTATTGATTAAATAACGAAGTAAAATCTGAGATTTAAGAATTCAATGAGATTTATGTAGATATCTTATTAAAAGTGCTTCTGTGTCTAAAAATATCCCAATATGAAATCGCACGAATCGATCGTGCTTGATAACAAAGAGATGAAAGGACGTAGAATCGTTCTTTGATGAAAGGACGTAGAATCGTTCTTTCATCTTTTCGCGAATGTTTGAACATTTTTTTTTTTTAGTCCTAAACATAAATTCTTTTCTTTGTGCAGATTGAACCGAACTGAATGAGTCTGTCATGTTCCTTTCAAGAATATTTCCAATTCTTATAGATAACAACTCTAAAAACAGAAATGTCAAACGCAGTGGAAGAAATAATAAAACTTTGGATACGTGTTCATATAAAATTCTTTTTTTGCGTGAAACTAAATTCTCTGTGGGAAAAGTATAAAAGGTGTTGCTAGAAAATAACTGGATTGATGCTTTAAACCTTTTTATTTTTAATTTTTCACATAAGTCAACGTACACCTTTCCTTCGAAATGTATTCTCATCCATATGAGGAAGCTCTAAATAAAATTTTTTGATCGTGATCATGATAAAAAAATCATGCAAGTCATCAAATCATATGAGAAAAAAAATTTTTTTTTAATCCTGTAAATACAGAAGAAGCTTTGTTATCCTAATGTAATAACACATAAATGTTCTATAAAAAATTTACTTTATATTCTATTTGCACCTCTATTTTTTATAGTTAGAAATATTGCTTAGGCTCTTCTTGCTTCTCTTTTTTTTTGTTATGATATAAAAAAAAGTTTTTCTTTTTTTGAAACTCAAAACAAATGGCAATGAGAATTTCAAGATTGGATGTTCTGATGTTTGTAGTGATAATTTCTCTTCAAAGTGAGAATATTATTCAATTCTGGAATTTATTATTTTTCATGCCAGTGTTATTTAAAAGCCTGATTTTCTCATTAGTACAAAAAAACTTAAAGTACTTTTACGATATTGTAATAATATTGAACTTATATTCTTGTGTTGTAGCTTTTCTGCAATTAGTGATTTTATTTCAGTTGCGTTATTTAATTTTTGCGTAAAAGCTTCTTTAAGAATTAAGCATACTCTCTAAAATAGGCTAACATTTAAAAAAATATTTTTAATTATTAATTATTTAAAATTATTATTCATCACCACTCCTTGGTGATCAATATATATCTTGAACACCACGGACTTGTTATGTTTAATGCAAAGAAATGGGCGCAATTATCTCACTTTCCGTTCATTTGCCGATCTAATAAATAATTTAACTAATGTATTCTTTATTCTATTTCTTGTAGCTACCATCTATTAAACGTTTTAAACTCACTTCATTATTCATCAAATTAACCCTTAAAGGGCAAAATAAAAAAGGGCATTTTTCCCTAGTTATGGTGTATTAAAATAGTTTTGGATTTGTTGTTTTAAGAAAAGAAATTCATGTAGCTTATCAAATAAAATGAATTTCATTAATTTATAAGTAATTAACAAATCAAGGCACTTCATTATGGTTTGAAATAAGAAATTGAAACATCTAAGCTTTTGTTTCATCGAAATATTTGGCGAGAATTTACGTAATCCTCTTTTTAGCGTTAAGCGTCTACAAATTACTATCGCAAAATAATAATAATAATAAATTGATTATTATTTTGATTGTAGAAACCACATTATACTGCCAAAGTGTTTATTAATATATTTTGTGATTTCTGAAGTTAAGAGATAACAGCTCTAATTAGAGAGATAAAACAGCTTACCATGAACATTTCAAAATTGACGGCTTTGGTAGTAAGTACACTTTCCATAGTCTTAGAAAGGGTTAAATAAATTTTTGCTGGTATAAAACACAAATTGCAAGGCCTTTTTTTCGGGCTCTGTGAAATATGACGCATTTATTAAATGCACTGATATTAAGAAGCAATAAATTTCAAAAGTTGCAAAAAGTGTGAACTTTGATGTTAAAAATGACATGATATTCGATTTATGGATAATTTGAGACAACTAACGGTTTATCAGATCAGGGTCGGATTTAGCCTTTGAACCACTCCATGCAAATGTAAAAAATTGCGCCCTTATGGAACTACAATGTAAGCATTCTAAATACAAGGTGTATGGTCTTGCTTACATTTTTTTGTAAATGTCCAAGAAACAACAGTGTAACTCAGTAATTGACACAAATACTTATAATAACTTTTCACTTAAAATACTTCATTTTAAAAAATAAGTTAACAGGAGTATAATTCAGACGAATTTTTTTTGTACGAACTTTTAGTTCAGAGAATTTTCTTATTAAGTTAGAAACATCTAAACTGTTACTCAGTTCATACTCAATTCCTAATATAGCAAGGTCTTGTTTCAGATGTTGTTGTTCGCAAATAGTTCTTGGTTACTTTTAGAAAACTACGTTCCTCGGATGCAACACTTATTGAAAGAGTTAGTAAAATTCTTAGAGCAATGCTCAAGTTTTGGAACGAAATTCATTTTTGTTAACAATTTCAAAACTTCCATCTTTTTCCAATAGAGAACACACCACTGATATTTCATCATAAAGTTGCAAGCTGTTTATATCCGATGTTTCTCAGTCTGTTAAAATGGCTTCCAAATCTTTGAAATTATCCAAAATTGCAGAAAAACTGACATCTTTTAGTTCATATATATGATATAAAAAAACAGAAGTAACTGTTGCGATGTTGCAGCTGAGAAAATCTTTCTTGTAAAGAACTGATTGCAGTGTCAATCAGGTGGTAAAAGAATTCAATTTTGTATTTTTCCTGTGCATCGATTATGGGCTCATCCTAATTTTCAAAATCAAGTTGTCTTTTTCGCCGACGAACTCGATGTCTAGGTATTGATTCAAATTTTTTATCTGCATCTGTTTAAAAAAAAAATTAAATTAACTTCTCGTCGGATTTGAATAATGTTTGTTTCATTTCAAAGCCAGCTCTTGAGGTATTTCTAAAAAAAAAAAAAAAAAAGATTTGATTTTGTATGACAGGTAGTAAAGTTTTTACCGCGATTTACAAAAAGACTTTAAGGAAAAATAGCGTTTCTTCCGAAAAAATGACCTTATTTTAATTAATTACTGACACGCGTCTAATTATTGTGCAAATTTGAAATTGGTCTCATTGTGTGGGGGGGGGGGGGGGGTATTATATGAAGCTTCATGTGCTAGAAAAAAAATGTCTGTACCTGTTCAATTTCCGGACTTTCAACAATTTTAGTACGGAACTTAACTGAAAAAGGCGAAAAAATCGATAAAACATTGAATAACGAAAAGTCTACTTCGAAAAAATCGCTTCGAGGTGTTTCGGCTCCTGTCCTGGGCTACCTTCGTGCCAAATTTCGTACCTGTAGGTGCAGCGATCTCTGTGCTGTACCGCACACAGACAGACACACGCAAAAATTGCCTTTTATATATATAGAGAATACTGGAGTAGTGCCTTGAAAGTTTTGTGGTCATTGGTACATAAAATTACGTTGTCTTTTAGAATTATTTCAGAAAATTTTCTAATTCAGAAACTTTGTTGCGATTTTTTTTCCTCATTTTGTTTTGGCAATTTTGCGCCCCTCAATTTTTTTACTCTGTGCCGGGTACTTGAAGAATGCTCAGACGACATATGGGGTTACTGTATTAATTTTGTTATTTAGTTTATACGTCATGCAGACAACTTCTTATTTCGATTTAATTCTTTGTGTGTGCGCTCTTAAAAGCTTCGTCAGACTTAAAACTGGAAATGTGACAATCTGGATCAGAACTCCACTTCATACTCCTGAATTTAGCATCTGACAGATTGAGACACTAACACCGATTCTAAATAGGGATGGAAAAAACCTACCGGTGTTAACCGAAAACCGAATTTTTTTTTGTTTCGGTTATTTTTTTGTTCCGGTTAAACCGGTTATTTTTTTTTAAAAATTCAATAACCTGGTAAAAAGCCGGATTGGAAGATAAGCTCGATTTTAGGTTCAATTACACTAAAATTTACCAAGTTATGAAGCTTTGAATTTCGTCTTCTTAGGCCAATCAACGACAACCGCTTTCTCGGGGCGTCTGTTGGTTGGCGGATTACTGAAAGAGACTTTATGAAGAGATGAATATTGGCCAATAGATTGATTTCCTGTAAAAACAATATTCATAAAAAATTTGTCTACAAACTGCGCAAAAAAAACCCGAAAACCGGTTATTTTCGCAATAACCGCCATCCCTAATTCTAAACCGTCACAATAAGATTAGCGCAAGTAATGGTTTAAAAATGATCAGTTCTAATATTAAAGGAATTATCGATTTGTATCTGTTATGATCCTTCTATTCATGTGGTTTTAAAAAAATTATTTGAATAAGAGACAATAACTTCTCCATTCCTCGTGTATTTTAGATGATATATTTTATTCTGCCACCATTTTTTATTAGAAAGCAATCCCTTTTATTCATCTCCACAAAAAAATATCCCAGCATTAATTAAGGAACTCGAAGGTAAAGAAGTACCTATCGAGAACTATATGTACTGGAAGAAATCCTTAAGAGACCAATTCAGAACAACTTCAAGAATTCCTTATCTTAGCTTGATGTAAAGAAAGTGGCAGTAAAGAACACTTCGAACGCCTCCCCCCTCCCCGGATAAGACTTAACACACACATCCTTACTCGAGCATGAATTAAAGTAAAATAGCTTTGGCCAAAAATCCAAACAGGAAAATAATTCAATAGCGCAGTTCCTGTACTACCTCTGTCCCATAATAATAGTAGGAATTGAATATTTAAGCGGGAATTATTTGCTAATGCAGCTGTAAGTTATGTTGTAGCGCAAAATTGAGAAGCCTTCAATCAAAATCAATGTTTCATGACGTCTGTCATTTGTTTTGACACGTCTTTCAATTTTTAGGTTAACCTAATTATTACGAATTATAACTATTTTTCTAATTTCATCCGCTGAACGAAATCAATTGTTTTATTTCAGCTGAATATCAACCCGTTGTAAAAGTAAGATGAAACAAACAGAGTTTCCAAGCAAAGATCGAGTTGCGATTGTCCTACAACACTGCACATCAGTACACAGTTTCAGTAACAGTGTAGTACTACAGTCACATCAAGCCTCGCCCAATAATATCGATGAATTGATAGAAGCAGAAACTATCTGTATACTCAAAATAAAAATTACGAGTAATATTCTTAATTTATTGTTTAATTTAATCTAGTTTTTTTATAATAAATGCTGCGTTCTATATTTATTTTCTTTTGCTACTATTATTTTGGGACAAATTATATTCATCAACTTCTACTATTATTATGGGACAAATTAAATTCATCAAC
>BGPR01000607.1:375813-395161 GCA_013235015.1 Araneus ventricosus | reverse complement strand
TTATGGGACAAATTAAATTCATTAACTGCTACTATTATTATGGGACAGAGATAGTAACTTTTTTCTGTGTTTAAATAACAAATGCTAAAAGCATAAATATGTAAAAGGTATTAATAATGACTAAAGGGTGTATTAATAAGTATAAGGGTGTATTAATAAGAATAAGTATAATTAATAATAATAATGACCCTCTAAGTGTTTAAGCCGTATTTTCCCGTTTTTCATGCTCAGTTCAAAGCAGATAATTCATTTTAATGTGTATAATTTCTGAAACTACCATGGTTAAATTATTCTTAAGATTTCAGAACTTGATTAACCGCAATAAAGATCCAATTATTAACTTTAAAAGCTAATTTTTAATATATTGAAGATATTGTATCAAAATAACTGAACGCTTAGTGGGATAGTGAAGACAATGCATAGCAATAAGTTACTAGCTATAAAAAACCAAATAACTTGATGAAGAATTGCAGGTGCAATAGTTGTAATGTATCGATTGCAGTCATAAGCAAGTGACCTTCTAATCTAAGCGCTCCTAAAAGACCCCCACCCCTGTCCCTGCATTGGTTAACCTGTATCTTTTTTTTTTTTCTTTTTCTCATTAGATTTCGAATCGAAAAATGCCACAAGGGTTGCCATAGCAACATATTTTTGGATTCTAATTTGATAAAATTTAAAAACTAAAATCGAATTTAGTTCTGCTAATTTCGAAAGGACTGTCGTGTTTGGCTATATTACTATTGGCTATATTCTGGGGAAATGTATAACAATAGAGTATTTTTAAAAAAAGTAAATGACGTTTTCCAGCTATTGCTTAGAAACGCTTTATTAAACCAGAATAAATTTATCAGCTAAGTGTTTTGATTTTAATTTCTTAAAAAATGCAAAACCTTTTTTTAAAAAAATAACAACCTCGCGCTTTTATCAGCGTACCAAAAAGTCGGGCATAATTTTTTTAAAATCAAAAATCTGGAGGTAAAAGCAAAATATCACAAAATTGTGACGCGCGAATAGAAACGCACTAAATAAATAAGAACTGTAATCACATTCATGATGTATTTTAATTTTTCTATAATAAATGTTTAGGAAATGACATCATGTTGGTTCTTATGTTATTGATTTATTTTCTCTCTTATGATAATGATTATGGCTTAATTTCCTTCTCTAATTATTTTTAGCTCCTCACGCTTATAAGTTTTTTGTTTTGACCCCCTAATTTTTGATAAAAATTTATTTCCTACTTTTTGGTGCACTGATAGGGGATTTTTTAAAAGTTTTTTTGCATTTATTAATTTTCAATTTTTAGTCATTAATATACTTCATAATCCAATATTATAATTGTTAAGAAGTATTGTAATCATCACCGAAAAAAATCACATAAATTATTCCTTAAAAAGTTTAATAACTTTTAATAATATTCTTTATTTCCTACCTTATAAATACGATCTGCTCAGCAGGAAATGGAATCTCCAGTCTGACGAATGTATTTTTTTTTTGTCTGTTTGAACAGCTTATAGCTGCTTTTGTTCTCGATGAAAAGTGAAACTTTAAATTAACTAAAATCTAATTAATAATTAAGTTCTGAAAATGTTAAAATATTGCCTTGTCATCGACATACAACTGTAGAAAATTTCAAAACTCTACCATATCAGGCAGGAAGTGAAACAATCGATTACAAAATTCCATCTTCACTAACATGAAACAAGTCGAGTTAAATAAAAGCGTTTAAAAGATTTTTGCTACATGATTACGTTCATATTCCTTCGAGATCTATCTAAGAGCCAACCACAAATCATCTTCTCCTTAAGAATTTTTGCTAATCAATAAAGATGCTCTTGAACTCGAATCATCATCTCTTCCAAATCTGCATTCTGGCTGTCACTGTAATTTTACTTAAAGCTCTATCTGGCCGGTAATATGCAGCTTGCAGGTGTGAAAATTGAATGATAAATCAGATCGGGTAATTGTCGGTTGCCTCGGCGTTGTTTTTCGCAGCCTTTTCTTACTGAACGACGTTTATGATAATTACAGATATTTTTCAAGGGTAAGTAAAAGAGGAGGTTATCAAAATGATTGATATGCAATGGTAATAGGCACTGAAGTGATTTATAAAAAGTAATACCCCTGCCTTGCAATTATGTTAATTTACAATGTAGGTGTTCACGATAATTAGATGAAACAAGAATGAAGCTTTCGTAATTTTACATTATTTTCTGAAAATTTCTAATAAGCGGAAAATACTGTATTACTTAGTTTAGTAGAATTACGTATTGTGCATAAATTTTATTCCCGATGTTGAATTTAAATTTATGTTGTTCCGAATATAAGGATTACTATACCCAGAGGATTGTAATTCGATATTTTTATATTCTTAATTTTCATTTATATGCAATTACTAAATTTGAACTTGCTTTTATAGCATATGAAAAAAGAAAAGATGGTACCTCTTTCAACTTATTTTGAAAAATGTTTTTGTTTGGTCAGATGTTCCAAACTTGCTCGAGTCAACTATTTCTACCTTAAATATTTTTGTATGGCCTTAAAATTAAACCATGGACCATCGTATATTAAAATATAGCTTAAACTATGCTAAAAACTTAGAATTACCTCAAGGATGCTTACTTGCATGAGTAAAATTCCAATTCGCCGAAGAATGGAAAACAGAATATCACTTAGGGACCTCCAAACATATTCACTTGTAACTACGGCTCTTCAGAAAATAATGACATTTTCCTTTTATATACCTTCTGATCAAAAGGTTAACAGGGATGCCATTACCAACCGATCAAATCTTTCAGAATAAGAGGAAATTATTCATGGTTCACGTACCCCTATGCGTCAAGGATCCCAGGTTACCTTTATGTGATCAGATGGTACTTGAATACCTGTTGAACTGGAGAAAACAACATCACTTTACATTATTTGAATACCAGATTTGTCACACAAATGAGAAATGTTTTGCAAATAGGTACTTTAGCACGTTCGCAGACGATGAACATTTTGATGAACTGCAAAGATAGACAGGCGATTTATTTTGACACTGAATTGAAAAATTGAATGCAATAGCATTCGTGTCATTTTGCATAAAATGAAAATGAATGCCATAGCATTCACATCCGCGAAGGTATCAAGTAAAGGTTATTCTGTATCAAAATAATATTTTGAAAATATGACAGTTTACCATTACGAGGAAAAGATCTCTAACTATTTTGGGGGTGGAACAAGGATCGAAATATAATTGAGGATTCGGGAAGATTGTGAAGTTCCGATTTCATAAAACATAAAGGCAATTTTAATCGAGTAAATACACTTTCAAGTGATGCACATCAAATACACAGCGCCAATTTAATTTTGGAATCTATTGTGCTTTTTGCAGCAGGGAAAAAGGATTTGATGTCACAGCTCATTTTAAAACAACGCACAGTTAGACGTTAGATGCAGCAGTTAAGTTTATCATGTGACCGTGACGTCACGGGAATTTAGATAGGAATCATAAATATGCACTTAAAAACATTGAAACTGAAAAATAGCCAATATTCTTTCGTGCTTAATCAGTGCCGAATTAGAACTAGTGGGGGCACTTAGACAATTCAAGTTTCACTGCCACCCCCCCACCCCTTTAACTTTCAAAACCAAATATTTTTATTGATTTAAATTGAATCTCTATATAAGCAGGTTTTAATAACAAACATTATGAGAAATTGAAATAACAAAACATTTAATTGCGGGTCACCTTCAAAAGAGTTGGTTTCAGTATTCGTGTAGAAAAAAATTAAATAAAAGGAATTTTAAACTAAATGTTAACAAAAATTGAAAAACTTTTTGAACACTTTAATTACAAAATTGTTTGGAATCTAAATCCTCTACTAATTTTTGCCAAAATACCCAAATACCATTTATTCACTTGTTAGTTAGTCAGTTAGTTACCAAAAAAAAAAGTTATGCGCTGATCTGTAAGCGAGCTAGATGCGATGAAAAAAAAATTCTATGAACAATAATTTTGTTTAAATAATGTATTGTGAAATTTAAACAAAGCTTGATTTTAATTTGAATAAGTTCGAGTACATAACCTTTGTAAATCAAATGAAAGCACAAAATTAGATTACCCTAAAAATACAGCAAAAAAAAAAAAAAAATCTCGCCCTTCAACCTCCACCCCCCCTCCAAAAAAAAAGTTACGAGGCCTCCTAGGCAGGTGTATACTTTGACTCTTTTATAATCCGGCCCCACTTGTATTTTCAGTTTCAAGTGTACTGATTGTTTCAATATCTCGAGACTATCACTTTTGGAAGATTTTACTCCGGACAGGACTGACCGGCAATGAGTAAGATGAGGGCATTTTTGGAGTTCTTTGTTAGGTCACGCTAAGTAAAATGTAAGTATCACCCTTCCATTCTTCACTTTCTCCCTCTTTTGGTGAAAATAACTCCTCCTGGCGCATGCGCAAAAGCGCGGACAGTTTCGGAATACGAGAACATACAATATAAGAAAACCACAAAGACATATGTATGATTCATTAAATCCCAAACGTTTTCTAAAAGTGTGGAATAAGAAGAAACCATTTAAGTAATTTGTGCATTTAATACGGTTTTAGTAACTGCATGGCTTCTAATCACTTTTCAGTAGACTTATTTAGGCTCCAAATCGCATTATTTCTGCTTATTTGAGAAAAGGTTCAAATTACGAGCATGGCGTGCAACGTTTAATCTCTTGGCATCAAAAAGAACTACGACCTCCTGCTTGCGTTCAATAAAACCGGAGCAGTTATAGCCGTTTCATTTGGCAAATTAAAGTGAAGTGAACTTCTGCAACGGACTTCCGGTAAATAGAATCAAGAAGAATCTCATTACGAATAACTTTTAGAATACTTTTTTTTTCTCTCCCAAAGGAACAAGTGACATTTTTTCTTGAGTTCGAATTTCTCATTAACGAAATTTATAATTACCTTGTTCTACACACACAATTTCTTGGTTCCGGTTCTTAAAAAGTCTCTTGAAATAAATCTTAATGAAACTTTTCTGCTGGCTTTCCTCAAAGCAAATAGTTCTTGCTGCATTTCTCAGAATCTAGAAGTTTTGATTCGTGAGGGAATATTTTTGTTTCATTTGAAACTTGTTTTTAGAGTCAAAATAATTGGATTTTTGACATGAACCTCATTTTAGTCTGAAATGAATTTTCTTGGAATTCGATTTTTTTCCCCCTTTGTTCGTTATCTCTAATACTGCAACTTATGGTTTAGAAACCTAATGTTTCTAGTAATTTTTTTTTTTATTACAATGTATGTGACCTTCATTTCCGAGGCAATCATATTTCATAAAATGTAATAGATTATAGTTTAGAAACTTTTTCTTCCACGTAGCAAACACAGTGCGGTATGATTAAATAAATATATATATTAAAATAAATAAAAATTAAAAAAAAAGTTTTTAAAAAAGATAGCTTTTAATAATTTATTAAAATGTAGCAAATAATTTTATTTTATCAAAAATATGGAAGTGAAAGCAAAACATTCTATGAGCGTAAGGCACTCACACTTAAATGCTCACAATAAGTAGATTTGAATTTTAATCTCATTCATAATATATTTAATTTTTAATGAATGTGTAAGAATTTTTTACTTTTTATGTTCAATATTGTTTAATATCCTTGTCCGTATTGTTCTCTGCGCCTCACGTTTTTACGATTTTTGCTGCAACCTCGAGATTTTTGACAAACAATTATTTTCTACATTTTAGTACACTAATAAAAACTTATTTTTAAAATCTTCGTTATTACTATTTTTTAATTTTTAATATATTTCATAAATCATTATTATGGAATCTTATGGACCATTTAATGGAGTTGCATGTCTTTCTCTCTCTCTCTCTCTAACACACATATGCGCGTGCGCGTATGAAATGCAAAGTTAAAAATTTACAGATAAAGCGATAAATTTAACTCTTTTAGAATTAAACAAAACTTGAAAAAATATAATTAATCTAAAAACAAGGACACTAGATAAAGAAAAACAGAAAATGAAACAAAATAGATAAAAAAGATACTCGATATTTCGTGTGTATAAAATTGTTTTAACGACAGTAACGTACAATTCAATCGGTCAAATTGCTCACGAATTTAAGTGGATTATAACATTCCATCATGTTCTAATTGCTCACACAATAAATGTTATTTTGACTAACAAATTTCACCGAAAATAAGTTCTGGCCTGATTTTTCAGGACAATCTGGGCTAAAATATACTTCACCCAATTCCTTTAATAACTCCAAACAGATTCCAAGCATACTCCTTCATTCTTTTCGGTGAGTTAGCGTTTGATTCATTGATATGAATTGGTTTTGTAATGTACAAAATCTGCTTGAGGCCTTTCAACCTTTGTATACTGATCCATTCAGTAACACCAAAGATGCAGGGTGAAAGAATGCGGTAAATGGAAGGTTTGAATTTCTAAAGACCTTGAAAGAAGAAAAACCCTTTCAAACGCGTCTTAAACTGCTTTCATGTCGCATTTAATCTTTTATGGCTGAGCCTTAACTTCTCATTGTATGAGGGTTCCTTAAGCATACATCTCGCCATTATCCCGCTGCTCTATAATACCTGTTTCATTATTCACGTAACATCAAAAGAAAAATCTTCTATTATGTATCGTTGATAAAAAACGGTAAAAGAAAGATATACCGTATACCGTTAGGTACTCAGCTAACGGTTCTTTCAAAACCTACTTTTGGGAATGATGCATTTTTGTGGCGTTGGATGCCTACAATGGGCAGAAGGGGGGTCGGGTATTGTAAATGAGGCAGAGACCCAAATATAGCTGCGGCCAGGGTTACCATATTGTTGTTCTTGATAAAGGAAATTTCAAAATGTGCCCTAACATTTGTTTTCATTAATAATTTTCGGAATAATTTTTAAAATTAATTCTTTATTTTTTTTATATATCTCATAATACTCTCCCTATATTTTTTATGCTTTCTATTTGGTCAACGTTTAGACATTTGTTCATATCTGTAATAGATACTACAAAAAATTTTTGAATATAATTCTCTCTGCCATTTCTCTTAATTTTGATGGCGGAGTGGGTCTAGCGAACGATTTATTCACGTTTTTGTTGATCATCTAAACCAGGGTTTTTTTCAGTCCCTTTTGGAGTTGGGAATATTTACAGCGAGTGCTTCTGTCACATTTTTCAAAGTCAATGCAAAAGTTCAATTGATGTGAAACATTTTATTAAATTTTTATAATTAAACAAATTCGACTAATTTTTTTTCCTCTCTTTATCCTGAACGAACATGTTCTTTTACTACTTATATCTACAGTTATGGTCGAGAAAGAAAGTTTCCCTCGTAGATCAAATACCAAAAATTGATTGCGGATAGAAATAATTTAACCCTTTCCAGGCCTGTGATGCCATTTGGCATTACTGAAATAATCGGCTTTTAAAAAGTAGAAAAAAAATTAAAGTAAAATAAAAATCCACTTTTTAGTACACTAAAAAAGTGTATTTCCATTGTTTAGTACATTTTATTCTACATCATCGTCATAGGAACAATTCATCTCAAGAAATTACAACATACAGAATTACATGGTGTAGATAAACTAAAAAAATTGAATTTATGTACCTTATAACCATGACTCATTTTTCGCACTCGAGATTAAAAGTATGGAAGTCTAATAGGTAATTACTTATGGCAAATTTAATAGCCTCAAGGCCCTTTCTACAAAAGCTGAACATTTTTTCAATTCACTACTACCCACATTAAGGGTCATTTTTTTAGCCTTAATTTTTCGTAGAAGTTTGGCATGGTTTGGCCATTCTGATCTGGCCGCCTTGGCTGCGATTCTACTCACCAGAGAAGATGGGCGCCGTTGTACAAAAATCAATGCATCCATGGTGACGTCACAGTTGTGAATCATTAATCTCCCCTTTTGGGGGCGCCTGGCCCGACTTCCCCTTCCTTCCAGGAACGGGCACAATGAAATTTTAGGAAGACACATTTCGTGGCAGTTTTGTA
Organism: Araneus ventricosus; assembly: GCA_013235015.1. NCBI lineage: Eukaryota > Metazoa > Arthropoda > Arachnida > Araneae > Araneidae > Araneus > Araneus ventricosus. The sequence continues at coordinate 387,152 of BGPR01000607.1, read as the reverse complement.
GCGGATGTAATGGACATTTATCGCACTGCACCGCCAGAAAGGGGAAATTGGAAGTTCCTAGGATGTCCCAGGGACGTGGTTGAAATTAAATTGGAACGAGACACTGCTCGGTTAGAACAATAGAATCGGGTTTCCGGAGTGTGGCGAGGTATCAGAAAAGTTTGGAATTAAAGTATTGAAATGTGTTCTCTCAACAGAGTACAATAAATTTAACAGTACACTGTTCTGGAATTCTTCGCTATATATTCCGCAATAAAATTTTATTTTAAGCGTTTTATTATCAGTACGAGCGTGGGTGAAACGAAAAGCAAGGACGAATTTTTCCTTTCTTGACACGTTGACTGACAAGACTAAAGGAAAACAAGTCCATTTATTTACTCATGATCTTTATGGGTAACTGACTATTTGTTAGTCTGCTGGAATTAGTGATTGAAGTAAGCTTTTATGACAAGTTCCATCGACATTCTAGCAAAAACAGGAATACTTGGATGCTTAGGTCCAGATTTCTCATAGGGCCCACCTAGTCCATGCCGTCAGGGGGGCGCACACACAGAAGAAATAACAAACAAATATTTTCAGTATTATTTTTCGAAATTAACCAAAATTTTCAGTATTATTTTGAAAAAGGATATAAAATGATGTTTTTGAAATTTACATTCGTTACATTAAATATATTGAACGATACATTTTTTTTCTTCTTCTGTGGACCTTACTCTCTCTTGCCCGTCACTTCTTTGCAACGAAATCGATTTAATTAGATCTGTCCACTTCAACGACCTTTCCCGCTTATTCACGGACAAAAACGCGAATTAGGAAGTTCTAGTAGGTATTTGACATGATTTCCAGAAATTCGATGCAATATTTTTGCAGGTGTTAATGTTGCGTTACTTCATTAAGTTGTGTAATTTTGAACCACATTAAAAATTTAATGTGGTTCAAAGATTATAAAGATTGTGTTAAGTGATTATATGTTTCAAGGATAAACTATTGCATATTAAATTGAAAATTATATGTTCTTTTTTTGAGAGGGGGCGCAGAATATATTTTGGCCTAGGATGTAGAAATGTGTAAATTCGGCCCTGCCGATGTTTTTCCTAAGCCTTTTTGTAACAATAACAGAAATGGATGCATATATATTTAAGTGGAAAAGCTAAGAAACGATTGATTTTTCTTTTGAAGACCGTTTACTTATACAATACGGCGCGTTTTGTATTTAGTCCGTAATGTAGTGAAGGGGTTCCATTATGCATTTCGGACCTCTTTCCGTTGACCGATTGGGTTCAAAATTCGATATTCATCTCAAATTTTGGTGTCAAGACGGCATACCTTTGCTTTACTCTACGACGCACCCAGTGGCGTAGCGATCGGTGTGCAAGGGGGTGGGGTATTGATGCCCCGGGCGCCAGTTTTAGGGGGCTCCCATGAGGACAAACCATTATTATGTTCCTACCATTTTTTTAAGGGCAGAATATGATGAGGCGTCTAAATATTAACACCTTGCCCGGGGGCATTTACGTCTCCTAAGCCACTGACGACGGCGGGGGTAAAAAAATAATAATATTATTATTCCCCGAATGCTACTTACCCACGCTACGCCACTGGTCATGCTAACAACACTATAATGCATTTATAACACTTTTTAAAAAGAAATGCGATGAGAAGGCGAAAAACTAATAAGGCCCGGGCACAGTTTACAAGCTAAGCCACTAGCTGTTGAGGAGGGGGCGACAAAATAATACTATGACCCGGGCGCCACTTGCCCTCGCTACGCCACTGGACACACCCCTGACTCCAGAGATAAAACAAATTTCATTTTTCTTATGTTGTGTTTTTGATTGAGTTCTCGTGTTTACGGACAGAGAAACAGATACCATATCCGTTGAGGGATTTAGTCCACAATCAGACACAGAGCTACAATTTTGATGTAAAGATCATATGCCATAAAGTTTAGTTCGTTCTTGAGTTCTCACTTTCACATACGCACAAATAGACCGTCAACCCGTTGAAGGATTTGGTCCAAAATCTAATGCAAATTTACTACTTTAGTAATAAAACGATATGCCACATTTTGTTGATCTTGCTCGTTACGTTTTTGTGTTGTTATCATGTTTACATGCGGGCCGTGGCGCCGACTTGGGGGGGGGGCCGGCGCCCTGCACTTTTGCGGGGAAAATTTAATTTTTATTTCCTTTCAGCTGCTTAAAACTAGGAATTACAAAAAATCAGTAATGTTCAAGAAAGCTAGCTAATTTTGCAACTAATTTTTTTTAAATTTGCTATCTACCCCCTATAGTACCGGGTAATTTTAGGTGTCTCTAAAAGTTTTGCCCCCCCCTCCCACTTTTGCCACCCAGCCGCCGCCGTTGTATGCGGACAGACAGACAAACTTCCCTTGGACGGATTTCTTCCAAAATTTGATTTAAAAAAATCTACAATACTGGTTGTAAGACCGCTTATCAAATTTCGTCCTTCTAACTCTTTGCATTTTTGAATTATCGTGACCAGAGACCGGCAGACAAACAAACATAAATCCAAGAATATGTTTATTGGTCTCAGAAAAGTCTAAAATGTGGATTTTTTTTTTAAATTTTCAAAGTCGAATATTTTCAGCAATTATAATGCTTTCTCTTTGTATACGAGAAAGTAAAAATAGTCATTTGTATCGCCGTAAATAAATCTTGTCCTTGTTAAAAAAACGGGTATTGCCTCGCTTGATGCGACAATTTTGCACCTGTTCATCATCAAATTATAATTAGTTGACTCTAAATTATAATTTGTATTTTTACATGATTAACACTTTTGAGACATTGTCAGTTCCCAGGTACAGACATAGAATTTTCCATTTGGCGGATACTTCATTAATTGTTTAGTTCGTCGTAATGTACAAATATTTACGAATCTCGTTGTAATGAGCATTTTAGACTTTCCCTTGAGAATTCAGTAACAGAGATTCTTCCCTGTCATACAAAATAATCTGCACCTTTCTAGACAAGAATAAACTCATTGTGTTTGACGATTGAAGAAAACTGTTGGACAACGGTTAACAAACATCCCGTTGTTAAGTGCATTTGGGATGGATGGAGTTCCTTTTATGTGGTTCAGAGATGAATCTGACCTTCACGTTGCAAGTGTCCTGCTGCTTTTTTATTGAAGAATATTTTATTGTTTTTTAATGAGAGGATCACAATATTATGACTCTTTAAAGTATGACTCGCTCCTTACAAGCAGCTATTCTGTTTGAAAATTAATTCTTGATGTTGAAGTGTTAGCTTCTTCATTCTGTTTTCAGAATTGCAGTTTGTGTTTATTTTTTCTATTAATATAAGCTTCGAAAGAAGTTAGTTTGGCTGTGAATTATGAAACTGATTTTGATAACTACCCTTTGTGTTTTTCGCACAGTATTATGTGTTCGTTTTGTTTTGTATTTATGTGTTTATGCTGTGTCCGATTTTCGAGAAAAAATGAAATTATTAGGACTAAAGATGAAGTCGTTATTCCTTGTCTCCGATCATAATAGTTCATTTTAAAAAATGGATAAAATAGAAAGACAAGCCAGTGACAGTACGAAAAATTTATTATAATTTTAATGCCGTATTTTATTTATCTTTCAATTCCATATACTATAAATTACAAAATTTCGTCATCCAAGCGAAAGAAATTTATTTTGCCAACAAAAATTTAAAAACCAAAATCAAATATGGAACAAAAGCAACAAGAACTTATTTTCCACGGAAACTACTGGTTCTGTCCAAATACACTACAATATATGGATATGGTGAAGCTGCCATTACTAATGCAATGTCAGCCACAACCATAGTCATAACAACAAAATAGGGATAAACATGTCTTCTGCGGAGGTAGAAGCAACAAAGCTTTTATTTTTACCTTCTTTTCACTGCAATTTGATTCTTCTGCGGCGTTCTGTCGTCCCCCCCCCATCCTCCTCTGAAAAGTGTTGACATAACGTCTCGGGCGGCTCAAATCTTACACCTGGCGCAGGGATACTATTACAGAGGGGCGAGTCTCTTTTTGTAGCTTGACAGTCACACTTTCTGCTGCGGGTAGAAATAAACAAAAATGCGGAAAGATGGAGGAAAATAATTGTTTTTGTCTTCCAGCCCAACTTTGATGCGTATAGGGAAACGAAATGGAGGGGGAGGGGGGGAGTATTCTGGTGAGGTAGCAACAAAGCTCCTAAATTTTGTACCACGAATTTATTTTCCTTTTTCATATATATATTTTTTTTCAACTGAAGCATATTACATTCGCTATTATCCGGGATAGTGTTTTATGAGCCACTGTTATTGAATATGCGTGGTTCTTAAGTCATGAATGTAAAATTACGTTACATTTCGCACATCCGCAGTAAAAAAATCATTTACTAAAAATACTTATATTTCCTTTAATATTCAAAGTATTTACTTGAAATTTTAATACAATGCTTCTCTAACATATTGTCAGGAACTCTGTAAGTTTCATACAATTTGGTTTAAAACTCTGCGTGTTGTAAGCAAAAAACATGCGGAAAAATTTGGATTTTTTTAAGAAACCTTTATATCTTCCCGAATATTTATGCTATGTTTACGAACATGCATGTAAATATTATGCACATCAAACATAACCATTGATCAAAGTTTCATCTAGTTATCAGCTTTCTTTGAAACGGGATGAGTCGAAATTTTTTTGTCTTCATAACTTTCTGGTCGGTCCCTTAAATACTCTCGTGATCGAATCGCCACTGTAAAATGTGAGTTCAAGCCTAATCTTCACATATTCCAAATTCTATGAAACTCCATGCAGATTTTCTGGAGATATTTGAAAAAAAAAACATGCAAATTTTAAAGTGTCTACATTATATTGGCAACCCACTGTATGTTATTTTATACCAAATAGATCATATAAAAATTTTAATAGATTTCTGGGTTGAGGCACATATGTTACAATATACGGATTAAGTATAGCTGGGGAAAATTCGTTTCCTGTTTAACAACATTAATTGAATATTTATAAATAAAAAGCTTCGAAAAATATATATCCTTTTCTGAAAAATATGTGCAGTTCCTTTCATATTTTATGCATATAAATACCTATAGTGAACATTCCGACAATTTGCGATTTCGATTTATATGTAGAATTTATAATTCGCGATATGCCGCATCTCTTATAAAAATGGAAGAAACTCTTTGGTTTAAAAATTAAATTATATGCAAGAAATGCGATTATTATAAATATGGAAATTTTATAGCGAATTTTTTAATCCGTGATGCTGCTTTATGTTTCTAAAATGATAATATAAATTTCTTTGCTCTAAAAGTGTACTAGTTATAAGTTACTAAATTAATATATTCTGAAAAGAGACGCATTGCTTTATTTAAATCCCAGGACGTCATTAAATAAATTAAACATTGTAGCTATTATCATTGACTGCAATGCTCATATCTGTAGTAATTAAGCTTTAGTTCTTCCCTGGAAGCACACAGTATTGTTCAAGATTTGATAATATTTTTAAACAAAAATATATTGATTAATATCGTGTCTACACTTTGATTCAAATTAATGTTTTATTAAAGTTCGCGCAATTCAAATTGCTTCAGAAGCTATTACTACTTAAGGCTATTATTTCGAAAGCTTAGTCTTGCAAAGCAATTGGTACTTTTCCAGAAATTGTTTATTTTATAAATTACCAACAGTGCGCTCACGACGTTGCCCGCGACATCCTGAATTTAAAAAAAATATTGAAAAAAAAAGGTTACAATCTTCAGCTTTAGGTTTAAACTTTGAAGCCACATTGTGTAAATAGCTCATTGAGGTCATATTTCATTTTTTTTTTCAGTTTCAGCGAAAATACCATCAAGGTGAACATGTCTTCTGAAACTAAAGATATCAGCTTTACATCGACTATCAAAAAGTATAAAAACATAGAAATTAAAACCATGATCTTGTACTTCAAAATCTTGCTGAAACCAAAGGGATAATGACGTCACTTGGTTTCGACGAAATGCATGCTGGGAATAGAACACCGCGACCTTGGTTACGAAGAATCAAGGAGGGAAAAAACGGAGCGAAAATATTTTAATACTTCAGAAAAAATTGATTAATATTCAACCACAAAAGATATTTTAACCGTTCTTGTTTTAAATCGGGGGAATAAAACATTCATTACCTCAAAAAATGAGAGATAACGTTATTAGAACGGGGGATGCAGTAAATTTAAATATGAAAACAAAATTTTATCGGCAAAACTGACTTTTTTAAAAAAATTTCTCTGAAAGAAAACTGTTCTATCCAATGGTGCATCGATTGTTTTTCAATTATCATTAGAAAAGATACTACAGCCGTAAACGTAATAAAAAAAAATTCTAGATTAAATTTTAAAATTCCGGCTTCGAGGTGTATTCAGTCACCATTACGACTACCTGTGTGCCAAATTTCATGGCTGCAAGTGCGATAGATTCGTCTGGACATCGCGGACACACATGCACACAAGCATTGCCTTTTATAAGTATAGATTCCTACTAAAAATAATTTACAACTAGTTACAATAATAACGCATTTCAAGTAATTAGATGGATAAAAACTTCACAAATAGCCGTATTTTAGACAAAATTGTGCAAGTTAAAACATTATTGAAAGAAACTGTCTTTTCAAAGCAAAAGGACAAAATATTTGAAAGAAATATTATATTCATTTTAATTGGAGCAAACTTTTCCTATTAAAACAGGGATGCGAATTGTTCATTTTGAAGAAACTGTCCTTAATTTTTGAATTGAAAATGCTTTTCCATAAATTAGGTACATGAAAAAAAGTACAAAATATTTCTGAGAAATATTATATTCATTTTAACCGAAGCCAACTTTTCCTATTAAAACAGGGATGCGAAGTGTTCGTTTTGTAGAAACTATTCTTAATTTTCGAACTGAAAAGCATTTCGAGTTTAACTTTAGATATTCCTTTTGTATCCCATAAGACGAATGAACTGTAAAAGTTCATTAAGCATTTCAGTGAAAGGATAGGAGCTTTTTCCAGAAACGTCATCAATCATTTATATAATCCAAAGGCATAGTTGAGATCCTTTATCTACCTTATCCTTTATTTATTCCTTCTTCTTTCTTTTCTCAAACTTTCGAATAGAAATACTTTACGGAATAATAAGAAGAAAATGAATAAAAGAATTTCTGATGTAGATTTTTCAGAAAGATATACATATTAAAAAGGATTTTTTTTTCAAATTTTAGTTACTTATAACAAAAATATTCAAAATATAAACTGCTTCAAAAAACTAAATTTTATAAATTATTTATTTATTTGAGATCTCTGAATTCAATGGAACGAGCATATTATTCTAATATGCAGTTATTGTTAAATATATATAAAATATTAATTTTGATTAAAATTTTTCTTTTAACTTTAAAGAGAGTATTTCAAAATACTTTTTTTTTTCTAAATTTCCGATAGTGACAATAAATCGTACCATAAAGAAACTGAAAACTATAGAGTTCATTTTAAACTAAGTTCTGCATTTTTTTTTTTTTTTTGGACACGATTACCTAACTCTGAATAATTTGTAATTTTCAACAACAATTTTATAAATATAGGTATATATAAATAAATAAAAAAACATCGAAAAATTATTTTGGGACATGCATTTAAGAATAAGAATCAATTAATTAAAAAAACTTTCCCTTAATTATTTACCTTACCTTAAAACTTTAATTAATATTTTATTATTTGCTGGAATTATATTAATTAATTAACTTATGAATTACTCAAAATTAATTTAAATAGAGCAGAAAATATGCATTACTATGTAGTGAAAGGTTAAATATAGTTGTAACGAAATTAAAAGAAAAAATACTTATACTGCAATATAAGTTAAAATACATTAATAGAATCATTCATTTTGTTTTTAAAAAACACATTGTGAAGGTGTTTTTTTTTTTTCATGAGGAATAATGTCTAAATTTCCCCTTTCCTTATTCCCTTAGTTCAACATTAATATTATCCGTATTTTTCCGTGTTACATTTTTTTCGTTTCTATTTCAATATTAAATTGCTGCTGTGCTCTTTTTTTCATTAGTATGTCAATTTAAACGTTTCTTTCGAATTATGTCAACTAAGTGATATTCCCATATTATATAACGACGATGATTTTGTTTATGCGTGATTCTAACATTTTATGGGCAAAGTTATTCTTTTTCGACAAAATGCTAGAGCCAAATAAGCAATAACATTAATTAAGTTGAAATAATTGTAAAGCTTTTATTTCGTGCATATGAATACAATACAAACGAACAGTGTTTCGCTGATAATTGAATGACTGTAGTTTGTTAATTGAGATTGAGAAGATTTGCTGGGCTTTTAAACATTCTTGATCAGCGGTGAATCCAGAGGGGGAGGGGGGCTGCTGTGGGGCCCAGAAATAAACCAAAATTCTTGATTTTTTTTTCAAATCACTACAACTGTTTGTTCTTAGTCACTTAAAGAAAAAAAAAAAGCGTGGCAACATTGCTTTCTAGCTTGACAGACTCGAAAAATTCTCGTTATTCCACTCGTAATTGTAGCGTTAACGCGTTCGAAAACAATTTTTAACTAGTTATTTCAGTGCGTTTTTATTAAATTGTCGAAAATATTGTAGTGTCTACCCTTTGTGATTCTTATTTTCAAGTGAGTAAAATTAAATAGTTTTGACTTACATAAGCCATGAGGTCACGACGATAGAAAAGTTTTATGACATCAGCCCTCCCCCTCCCCCGACCAAAATCCTGGATTCGCCACGGTTCATGATAGTTTCTCTTATAAGTATAACAAATATGAACTTTTTGTATATTCGATAATTATTTAAATTTCTCACACTCACCTTTGTTTATTTTTCAGTGGGCTATGGCAAAGTGGACCTCACTCTGGACGGAAGAGACACTGGATTCTTCCTACAGACCAAAGACGCGGATGACAGGATCTCTGTCAGTTCCGACGACGAGGAAGAAATCCATCGTTTCACTCTCCTCCACTCGAACATTCCCACCACTCTTCGGTCGCAGTTTGGCCCATTTGTTGCCAAGCAGATAGTCCACCCTGCGACAGTTTACCCGAAAAACAATGACACAAGCTCAGGTGACGCCAGAATCGAGTCTATGATCGAGTACTCAGGAGATGTAACAGCTCGCCTTGTAACGCGCGAAGTTCGAAGAGATAGACCCGTCTTAAGAGTCCTATTTCACAGCGCCAGGGCTTCGGATCCGAAACGAAGACCCGCAGGTGTGCCAGCCGCTGAAGATGCGACAGAGGGTGGCAAATTGTTGTCAGCAGATTCTTTATGTGTGGTTCTGTATGTTCATAACCGTGATCAGCACTTGATGGCAGCATGCAGTCCTAGCGAAAGCCGCGATGGCGTGTGTTTGGCGCAAGCCACTCTTCCAGTCTCATGGTGGCCTCCTTTAGAATCCCCGGCGTGGAAGAGCCCTAAAACCCAGAAGACATGGGTTCGGGTGGAATATGCTGTGCTCCAAAGTGGTTCCTTCGAGTGTTCAGATCCTGCGGCGCTGCCAGTGTCTGTGCCAGCAGGCTTGCCCAGTGTGTATCTGGATGAGGTTCCTTTATCTGTCAACCATGGCAGTTACGAAGAGGTGAAGAGTGACGATGTGGTGAGAATACTTGTGCCACAAGGTCCAGTCTACCCGAAGTCCAAAGTTTATGTCCCTGTATATCTTCAGCCGAATCCTATATATCCACCGTACGTGTTTGTAATTAGGTAAGTCTAGTTTTTATTCTTTTACGTATTTGCATAAGTGAAAATGCATCCAGAAAACTTATAAATGTACAGAGGAATTCTTACTTCTTTATGCAAAATTAATGAAATACGAAATAACAACCGAATTGATTTCATTTGTAAGAGAAAAGTGGTCGTTCGAATTGGAAAACAAAACAAATTATAATGCTACTTGTATCTACTTGTATATATTTATAATATTTTAAACATCTTTTTATCTAACACTAGCAGCACGCGCACGGCGTTGCCCGTGGAATCAGGACTTCAACAAAATCAGACACAAACAAACAAACAAACAAAAAACGCGCACAATGACACGAAAAAGTTTTGAAAACAAAATCAAAGCAAAAGATAGACATTATTGATTTTCCCGCTTATTTTTCTTCGCGATAATGACATTTCAACTGTAGAAAATACGGAGTACGTTAATCCGAAACAATATTAAAAAACTACAACGTGAAAATGATTATTATATAGCAAGCAAAATATGCGAGACAAATAAACGCGTTAAGACACTTCCGAAAATAATAATCAGTCATTCAGTTAAAGGTTATGACGTCTCCTGAGCTCTGCACCGTCAGTCAATGAAATTGAAACAATGCATGCTGGGAAGTCTCCGGAGAAAGTCTCGCGGGAGAAAGCTCGCTAGAGAAAAATCTCTTTGAACTGACTACGGAAAAAATAATTTGAAAAAAATATATGTTTTCCGTTTCCGTTCTTGTTTTAAATCCGACAGAAATGTTCCAATTATAAGCTGAAAAAATTGAAAATGATAGCGTTATTAGAACGTCGGATGCTAGAATTTTAAGAAATCCTAATGAAAAATTAACATAAAAGTCACTATTTTCCAGAAATTTCTCAAAATTCAGTAAATTACGTTAGACGTACGAAACAAACTTCATTAGAACGGAAATCGTTTGCTCTTTCCTGGGTGCATCTATATTTTTCGTAAAATTATCCGAAAGCATGCTTTTGAGAAATTAGGGCTAAAAATCACCCAAAACGTAAATAAAAAATTTTCTAGATGGAATTTTAAAATTCCGGCTTCGATGTGCATTCAGTCACCATTACGACTACCTGTGTGGATTCGTCTGGACATCGCGCGGGCACACGTAGACGCGCACACATACAAACATTGCCTTTTATAAGTATAGATTTTTTTAACACCCAGAGCTACATGTTCATTATGTACGTATATCATAAGGTGCTTTATATTTTTTATATCACATAAAATATTTTTTAATTATTTAATCTTGTATAATCAAGATTTTTTCCTCCAATCTTAACATTGGCATATTTTATGTAGGCAAGAATTTTATTACATATTTTGTAAGTTTACCGAATTTAAAGAACTGGAGCCAGAGTTGACTCATTTGAACCAAACAGATTTCGAAAGCCAAAGCCTCTTAGCATTTACAAGTAACTGGCAAGAAAAAAGTATCATTCGTATCGAATTGAAAAGATAAAGACATTTAAATGAAGATTTCATGTAAATAGTTAATGATAGCAGTTTCGAATGACTACGTTCTGCCGAAAGCAATTCTTTTAGAAATTACTTTTAAACTCGCAATTA
>BGPR01000607.1:361295-375803 GCA_013235015.1 Araneus ventricosus | reverse complement strand
TGAAATAAAATGGAGAGACTGTAGTTAATCGGTAAAAGCGTATAGATGCTCATCAGGGTAAGTAAAATCTATACGAACCGCTAAAAATTTAGTGAAATCATAATGTTTTCTGCGAACAGTGCTGGCATAAAGCTATATTATTATATCTTCCCCTTTTATATATATTCCCCTTTTGTTTATTTTCTCTCTATAAGAACTCTCGGCTTTTTCTTACCGCAGATTTTTTTCTTGACATTTTGTTTTATGAATGTTTATGTCGCATATGTTGCTTTTACGATTCTGCTATGATTGTTTCTTATTTGTTTTGTTATATATATATATATATATATATATATATATATATATATCATTCCCTCTATCATCTCATCATGAAAAAGTGATCGTTATTAATTTTTAGCTCTTCAAACAATACTGTATAAAAATAAATAACCAGAACATATCCCTCACAGGCATACAGTAGACATTCAGTTATGGATGCCGGATAACACGGACCAAAGTTGTATATTAATACTGGGGTGGAAGAATCCCAAGTTGCATTAAAATTTTCATGTAGCTGTGGTAAACAAAACAGTCGGAATACCGGCAAGAAGATGACAATTGATTTTACCATCCTTTTCTAATTTATTTATTGGTTCTAAAATTAAATAAACACTATTGAATTAACATTACTGTCCCTCAATGATTGTAATTTCTGAGTTTTAAGTACATTTCAGTAAATACCTCGTCAACATTTGTAAATCGACTTGCCTTATACAACCACAACTCTTATAAGAGCGTTTTTATTTTTTTAAGTACTCTTGACCCTCTATTTATACAGTACTGGAATTGCACGATTTCGATTTAACTCTCTTGAGCAAGTGTGAAATGTGTTTCATTAAGGCTGGAAACACACGATGACTTTTTATTGCTGAACTCTTGTTCTTGTCGCTCGCTCACTTGTTGCTTTGGTTTTGAAGAGCGCGCACACGATAGCAACTGTTTTCTGATTGAGTTCGCGGATTCCGTTTTCATTGTGGTGGATTCCAATCAACAAGTAGTGTCCTACCACCACAAGAAAAACCCTGAACATGGTTGTCTCAAGTAGACGAATGGAAGAAAAGAGGGAAACGGGTATAAAATCAACCGCAACATTTGGCACACAAAACGCACCTCGTTAGGCGAGGAATTCGTTTTCGACCGAAGTACAAAACGAAATGAGACTTCCGCCGGTTATGTCAGCGCAAAATGAAATAAAGCCTTTTAAAAGCTAAATAAAGCCTCACCTCCAAAATGCAGTGGAACATCCCGTTTCCATAACGACCGCCATCGGTATGTCTGGTGTCTGGAATTTTTCTCGTGGCGGTAGGACAGTAATCATTATTCGAAAAAGACGTGGAGAAAGTTTCGTCGCTATTGTGCATTTCAATGTGTAATCGTATGGACGAGTTTTTTGGGTTTTTTATTTTGGTTTCACAGAACTTCCGTGGTGAGGGTTCACTTCCGTTTTCCAGTAACCCTCCAATTCAAGCGATCGCCAAATCCAATTGGATTCCATATCAAGCGCCAAGTTCGAATCAGTCCTTTTTTGAGTACAGAAAGCGCCCCAAAAAAAGAATTATGGCAACCTTTCCACAAAATTAGGCTCTTATTTTAACTAAACATTGAGAGCAACAACAATAGGGACATGAAATTGAATATTTTCAAAGTATCCTTAAGCCTCAACATTAGAAAACTCCACTTTAAACATTAATCCAATATCTTTAAAAAGAGTGTTTAAATTTTGAAGATTCCCATTAACTTAAAATTATCACCGGAAGTTGATGGGTAAGGCGGAAGTCATACTTTACCGCAAATAAACAAAACAAAACTCAGCCATAGACTTCATAACAGATAAAATTGTTCCGCAATAGAAAGTTGCCTGTGTGCGCCCAGCTTTATAATGCACTTAATTTAAATCTGCATACGTTTCTTTTTTAATCTTTTTCAGAGACGTCATTATGTGAACTCTTGCATAAGTTATATGTCTAAAAATGATAAGATAAAGACATTGATCGATTTCTTCTTCTAAATCGTTTTTAATCGATTCGATACAGCTGGTAGTGTATCGAAAAAGAAGCATTTATTTCCAGAAACGAATTAATATTTCTTGAATATATATTTAAAAATGATCTCAAATTTTAAAAAAATCAACCGCAAAATATTGTTTCATATATATTTGTTAAATCTATTTTCAGTGTGAAATATGACCTCGAATTGAACAATTTCCCATGGCATTTTCTGGAAACAAATCTACCGCGTAAATCGACGGTTACATTTGTTTATAAATGTTCAAGTAATTTAAATACAGTGGAACTTGGCTAATTCGAAGCTGAAGGGGCCCACAACGAAAAATCTGTTCATCCAAAAATTCAAATTAAAAAAAACTGGGTCTAAAATCTAGTGCAACAAGAGAAAAGATATTTTTAAAGCTAAAAGTGCGAGTAAAGGGTTTTTTTTTATGTGCAACAATTTTAATAACTAATACCCAATTAATAAATAAACAGGAGTAATTTTAATAACTAAGGTGATGATTATAATTGCAAAATTTTTAACAATTTAAATAATAATAATTTCAATAAGTAAGTAATTTTAATAAACAAACAGTATGTAGGATTTCTAATGTAGCAATCGTACAATGAAATTTCAAAATAAACAGCACAATTCAGAACTAACGGTTCAATTTTTTGAATTTTTCAAAATGAGAATTTTTTTTAGCTTTTTGGATTGAATGCATTGTAAAGCAGTAAAGACCAGGACCGGTTTACTAAATAGGCAAAGTAGGCAACTGCCATTGGCTCCACAGCTTTAAGAGGCCCCTAGGCATTCAGAACATTATTCTTAAGATACTTTTTTCTTTTTCAGGTTTTCAAATTCTCTTGTAGATCAGTGTGGTCCAACTTTTTTTACAAGTAGCTGACTGATTAGTCAGTAATACTGGCAAACTTTGTATCTGAGTGTTTAGAATGCTTTATAAAGTCTTGTAATTTTTTTGTCGATTTGTTGAAAACTACTGTTAAATTTGAATTTCTTTATGCGCAAGATACTGAAATGAATGACTGATGAAATTGACTCGCAATTAAATGTTTTGTTATTTCAGTTTGTCGTAATATTTATTACTTAAAAACTACTTATATATATCATATTAAAATCAATAAAACATAACTGATTTTGAAAATTTGGTTGGGAAAAAGGAGGTCTTGAATCTTGCACTGCCTAAGGACCCCAAAAGAGCTTAATGCGGCCCTGGTAAAGCCTTCGGGTGAATTAAGGGCATTAAAAATGACTCACGATCCGAGTCGGCCCGAGCAGCAACCCGTGTTACCAAAATCCTGGATGGCGCCAGAGCGGGAGTCTGGAGGGAAAAAAAATGTTTTTATAGACTATAGAAATAAAGTTTTACATATTTAAAATTTATTGAATATATTGTTTTAGTTTCAATAAAACCGCTATAGTATAATCTTAAATATAGATGAAGTTTAAAAATTCTCAGCATAATATTATTAAGTCATATTTGCAGGTAAAACTTACATATTTCTAAGTAAAAATTTGTTTGATATTTAGAATACAGATATTATAGAATTAAAAAAAAAGAAGAAAAACGTTGGTTCGGGGCTTGACGCCATATTGTTGTCTTGCCCGTTTGGTCAAGTTACTTCAGACCGCTTCTGCTCTCGATCACTGATGAGACAAGATACGGACGTATTTCACTAACAAAACCAATTCGGAAATAAAAACTATTTTTAATTTCGAGTTCGAAACAAACAAAATAAATTCGAAATATAAACAATATTTAACATTGTGTCTATAGGAAATCAAAGGAACCACCGAAAATATTCGAATTAAATAAAGTTCGAATTATCCAAGTTTCACTATATTAAAATACTCGTACCCATGTTTTAGTAGAAAGTATTAATCAAATCTAGAGAACTTTTAAACGACAGCGACAAAACAAAGAGGGGCATCTTGAAGTCGGAGTAACATCGCCATTATACCCACTTACTGAGAAGATTACGGCGTATTAAATAACTTGTGGGGAGCAATTTTTTCCCTCTGTCACTGCAATCCCATAACGTTCACGTCAACTAATTGCCGTGTAAAAGAGAAGACGTCGCGGTTCCAGTGTCAATTCACTGCAGCTTCCCGTTGTTTGGGGGGAAGGAAAGGGATGTCTAGGGTCTCCCTTCAGAGACAAAGACCGAAAATAGGCAGACGATTATCTTCGAAGAGAAGCTCACTTGCACCAAGCAGATGTTTCACATGTGATCCTGCTGTTAGCTGCTGCACAACGACCGCTCTGTGTGTTTGGGAAAACGCTGCCATTATTGACTTTTTTTGTTTGTTTTCCAACATTAAATTGAGCAGGTGTGTGGTAAGGTCCTCCCCAGACGTTATTTTAACTGCGGACCGCCGACCTTTCTTTACACCTTTCGAACAAGCATACATATTCATCTCGTTTAGATAGCTCAGCTGCTTTCATTTGCAATAATAAACTGGAAATTGAGAGGGAAAGAGAAAGAAAGAAAGCGATAGTAAAGATTCAGGTTACCTACCCATCTTCGATTTGTACTTTCATTTGCAAGTTAAGTAAGAATATATTACCATGTGTTTTTCTCGTCTGATTTCTTTGTCTTTTTATTTGAGGTTAAATTGCTCTTGTGACCGAACTTAAATTCATTGAAGGAGGGAACAAAAATCAAATTAAAAAACTAAATAAAACCAGCTAGAGTAAACTTTTTTTGAATTACTAAACCGGTATGTTTTATTTTGATGCACAAAACAAAAACTTTAGAAAGTATCTAAGTTGCGACCCAGAACAAAAATTACGCATAAATAACGATCAACATAATGAATTATCCAGCGAGGTCACTTAATACTCATGTGATCAAGGCCGGATTATCAAATAGGCAATGTAGGCAAATGCCTACAGGCCCCGCAACTTAAAGGGGCCCCGAGGCCTTGAGTTGTCGTTTTTTGCTGTATTTTTAGAGTAATTTAATTTTGTGATTTCATTTGCTTTACAACAGTCGTGTACTCGAACTTATACAAATTAAAATCAAGTATTGTTTAAATTTCAGGGCATTATTCTTTGGAAATTTTTTCATGTTTTTTCATGCTTGCAGTTCAGTCTTTTTTTTATGCAGTTGGCTGACTTGCTTACAGTCCAACTGCTGTGTCAAAATTTATATTAAACTATTTGGATTGTGTAAAAAAAATGTTGTTTAAAATTACTTTTGAATTTAAATTTTTTATACGGGAGGTACTAAAATTAGCTTTCACAAAGGTGATCCGCAATAAAATGTTTTGTCGTTTCATCTCGTTATATTATTTTTTATTCAAAAACCGATTATATAGAGATTAAATTAAAATCAATAAAAAAATATTTAGTTTGGAAGTTAGGGAGAGGTAAGAGGCTTCCCGAAACTTGCATTGTCTATAAGACCCTACAAACCTTAACCCGGCCCTGCATGTCATATACGTCAAATACACCACACCAAAATCTTTTAGTACTCACAACCAGTGATGTGGGGTGGGTAAATACCCAGTGGGTAGGTAAATATTTTTTGGGTATATACCTGGGTATTTACCCAAGGCCTGGGTAAATACCCAAAAACTGGGTATTTTGCGGAAAAAAACATTTTCGAATGCCGATTCACAATGAAACATACAGAGTTTTATAAATACCCCCCAAAGAAAGTATTTGCAGGAAAAAAAACGTATTTGTGAATGGTGATTCAAAATTTAACTTAAAATTTATAAATACCCAAAACTGGGTATTTTGCAAAAAAAGTATTTGAGAATGGTGTGATTCAAAATGAAGCTTTAAATTTATAAATACCCTTACACTGAATATTTTGCGAAAATAAAATGCATTTGTGAATGGTGATTTAAAATAAAACGTATAAAATTTATAATTAGGATATTTTGCAAAAAAAAATCATCTCCGAATGTTGATTCAAAATGAAAATAAAAATTATAAATATCCCAAAACTGGGTATTTTTTTTATAAAAAGCATTTGCGAATGATTCAAAATGAAATAAAAAAATAAATAAGTACCCCTAAAATGGGTATTTTGTAAAAAAAGTATTTGCGAATGGCGATTCAAAATCAAACATATAAAATTTATAAACATAATACATAGTTATAAAATTTTTAAATTAAAGTTTTGACTAAATTATAGAAACAAAAACCAATTGCTATCAGGATTCAGAATAAAGTATTCTAAAACTTAAACGGTATCGGGGGAAAATTTAATTTTTACGGTTTGAAACTATGACACTTACAATAGAATAATTATGTTTAACGCCGTTTATGTTATAGCTAGCTATTCGGCGACCAGCTTGTTCTCCGGGAATATAATTTCAACTGACTCTCTTACGTATAGTTTGATATTCATGTTTCCCTCATTTTAAACTTCAGACTGTGATAGAGATTTAGCCCGCGTTCTTGACGTAGTCTTGCACTTGTTCTGTGTCCTTGTGTATATGGAAGTCCCTAATGGAGTCAAGTAACTGTTCGTGTCAAGTTACATCTAACTGTAAGTAATCGAAGCGAATTTTAATTTTAAAAATTTATTTCAACATCGAAATACCGCGGCACGTTTCACGTCAAGCAGCATGTTAATTAATTGGCTTAAAGCATACTGATAAAATGAATTTAAACATAGCAACCATAATCGTTCAGTTTTACTGGATTATTTCTTTATATACTTACTATCTAGAGGACTTTCTTTACAGATTTCACAGAAAAATTGATCAAATAAAAAAAGAAAAGAAAATCCAATGGAATATTATATTAGCTTTCAACAATGGAAGAGAAACAACGGTTTGAATTTCATTGTAACAATGAATGCCAAAAAATATTTTTAAAAATTTATTAAAATTAGTGAAAAATATAGAGTGAAAACTTAATTGATATATTGAAAAGATAAGTTTTTAAATTTTCAGATGGTGTAAAAATAATGTTTGTGCTGTAATATTTTCGGAAGTTATCAAGGAAAAACTTGCTTCGCAAAATTTTGCTTAATTTTTAATTAATTAAAATTCTAATTAAATTTTTTTAAAAACGGTTACGAGGTGCACATTTTCACCTTCCAAAGTATGTTTGTTCCAAATTTTGTTGCTCTAGAAATAGCGGTCTGTTCTGTAGAGCGCCAAAACACACATATTCTTCTTTATTCTTAGTAGAGATAGACAGTGCCAGTGAATCTTGTGATCCATAATTTACTCCCATTGCCATGCTGGAAGTCAACCATTCTTGTTTTGATTTAGTAAATAGTTAGTCGTTTACTTCACGTGTATTAATATTACTGTGAATTTTACGATAAAAATTTTAAAAAAGGAAAAGAAACTGCTTGGAGCTTTTAATGTTAAGAAGGATAAAAGTATCCAATGTAAATATTGTAATGTTGAGTACGAACTTGTTAATGTAAGCAAAATGGAGAAACACATAAAAAAATGTTTCAAAAGTCTTGTTGGATTAAAAGAGGTTTTGAAAAGAATAAAATAGCTAATGAATTTTCTTTTAATCAGATTCCAACCATGACACTTACATTAAATTTAGAGTTTTAAGAGCATATAAGTATTTATGTTCATAATCCAGATGAATCCCGTCTAACCAGGAAGCTGTGTGTGAATGTGTGGGTCTACTATACCGTCAAATAATACAACAGATTCAGCAACAAAAAAAATCTCATTGCTTTTTGCTGAAATCTTATTACAAAAATAACTTACCTCTGTTGAAAGTAATATGAGTGAATGTTACTTCCAGAATAATTCACTTTTAAAACTGCTAGAACTCAAACATCTGCTAACTTATTTGGCACTTTGACTAATTAATCCAAAAAGAATTATAAACAATTGTATGTTTCATTTTAATTTCTATTATCAGCTCTTTGTCATTTTAAAATCAAACTCACATTTTCTTTTTAAAAAATTTAGTTGAGTTTTTTTAAAAAAATTAATATTTAAGCCACGTATTTTATGTAAGATCCATGATATAGTATTACGTTTTTGTTTTTTCTGATTCATTTTCCTAGTTTTTATAGAATTTAAAAGGTTCATATATTACTAGTTTCCTTTTTTTTTTACCTTACCTTATGCTCAATATATATTCTATACGTATTTATGTATATTATATAGAGGCATCATATTTCACAGCAGTGCCTATGTTTTATATGAATAGAGTTAATTGAAAAATAAATACCCAGGTAAATACCCATTTTGGGTATTTACCCGGGTAAATATCCTGGGTATTTACCCTTAAAAATAAATACCTGGGTATTTTACATCACTGCTCACAACTCATCTTGCTTGAGGAAAAAGGGTCTGAAGTCACAGCACAGCCTCTGTCTGCTTTAGTCTCTGGCGTAGAGAAGAGGGCAATAGGGTGTGGATGCCTGGAGGGCAAATTTTGTGAGGACATAGCATTAGATGATTTTTCATTTTTGAAAGTCAACTATAATGATGAGGCGGAAAAATATTACAATGCTTCAGGCGCTATTTATCCTTGCTATGCAGTGTTACCATACGTCCCGTATAACGGGACCTTATTTCACTACTCAATATCGTATTAATATTTGTCCCGTTTTCTCCCTAAACTCTGAGTCATTGGAATTTTAAAATGACTTGCGCCCATTTTAATAATTATGCGAAAGAAGAAAATGATATAATTAATAAAGTAAAATCAACTTTAAAATATGACTGGGCTAAAAGGAATTAGCCTCGCATCTTTTTTATTACTCTACGTATTCATTTTATTAGATTATTTTAGCTTTATTGATTTTTTTATCAGAGTAAAATAAACCATTACCTACTTAATTTTTTCAAGTTTTATTTACTTAGCACTTAAACGTCCCGTATCAATGCTTGGCAATTATGGTAACCCTATTGCTACGCCACTGGGTTATGTTTATCAGGTGATTGAGACGCCACGTGAATTGACGACCTCCATGTAAATGGAATTATTGTGAGAAATTACTATACACATTACAACATATTATCTAATAAGAGTTGAAAATAAAATTTTAAGTTGAATTAGAAAAAAAATTATCTTTTTATTACATATTATCTAATGAGAGCTGAAAATAAAATTTTAAGTTGAATTAGAAAAATTTTATCTTTTTTTGACAAACAAAATTGATAATTTATTAATTACGCAAATAGGATTACGGATAGGAATAACGGATAATTTATAAAAAGTGTTTTTGATAAAATAAAAAGATAAAGTTTAAGGAATTTTTTAATGAAATATTTTCTTGGGATTGCATAGAACTTCAAAATTGGTTAAAAAAAATTTTTTTTGTATGATTTGACTCCAAAGAAAAACTTAAATAAAACTAAACTGAAAATAAGGTGAAAAAAAAAGAAATGTAATGAATTCACATGGCTTCACAGTCACATAGCAAACGTAATTGTGCGTGTCTCTAACATCTACATTGCATGATCTTAAGTTCACATTTTTCAGTGCACATTATCAAGTTCTGTTGTAATTTCGCGCCCTTTTTCTTGCAGGATGCGCAGGTGGGTTCTAAAAATTATTTGGTGTGGCGCATAGGACATGCATCACATGAGCATGCATTGACTCCACTCTCTTCTAGAAAAATGTATATTCTAAATAAATGAGAAGAATCTATTAAAATTGATATAACTAGGGATGGCGGTTATTGCAAAAAAAAAAAAAAATTTCGGTTAAACCGTTTTTTTTTCACTTCCGGTTTAACATGGAATCCGGTTAAAACCGCTCAAAATAACCGGTTTTTGAAAAAAACCGATTTTCGATTTTTTTTTAAAGCAACGTTTGTGGACAGAATTTATTATTAATAATAATATACAATAATTAAATATTAATACAATAATTAATTAATTTAATAAATAATGATTATAAATAAGTAATTAATACAATATGTAATAATAATAAATGAGTAATTATTGTAATAAGTAAGTATTATAGACAAAAATTTTTTATTAACGTCTTTTACACAAGAAATTAATTAATTGACCAATATTTATCATCTAATCTGCTCATAAAGACTCTTTCAGCAATGTGTGATCCGTGAGACGACAAATCTCATCGGAAACAACATCATTCAACGTAGATACTAATCTTTCGGACGCCACAGAACTTCCGACTAAAGATAAATATTTTTTAGCTACAAGAAACAGACGCCGTTTGCAGACAACATTTTTTATTAGTTTTGTTTTTGCAGGAAATCAATCCATTGGCCAATATTTATCTGTTCATAAAGAATCTTTCATTAATCCGTCAACCAACAGACGCCTCGAGGAAGCGGTTGTCGGTGATTGACCTAAGATGATGAAATTCAAAACTTTATAACTTGGTAAATTTTAGTCTAGTCGAATCTAAAATCGAGCCCATCTTCCAACCCTGTTTTTGGATTTAAAAAAAAAAACGGTTTAAACCGGGGCAAAAAAATAACCGAAAAAAAAAAAAAAAACGGTTAACCGAAAAAAAAAACGGTTTTCGGTTTAAACCGGTTAGGTTTTTCCCATCCCTCGATATAACCATCGATTCATTGTCAGTTTTTTTTACCTTAAGGTGGCATTTAGCTTCTGAAAAAATATGCTCATTCCTTGTCATAAACTGTTTCATCTCGTATTCTGATTGGAATATATAT
The DNA here is from genome assembly GCA_013235015.1 of Araneus ventricosus. NCBI lineage: Eukaryota > Metazoa > Arthropoda > Arachnida > Araneae > Araneidae > Araneus > Araneus ventricosus. The sequence continues at coordinate 365,151 of BGPR01000607.1, read as the reverse complement.
TTCAATAGAAATTAGAAAAGAAAAATAAGTAAAAAAAATGCCCATTTAAAATTTTTAAAAATTACTTTAATTAGAATCGTTTGAGTATTTTAAAAAAAAACTGGATACAACATAAAAAGTAAAGAAAAACTTATTTTTAAAAAAATAACTAAGAAATGACTCTAAAAAATGCAGTTACATCTCTTCACACGTAAACTGGATCCACGAAATTAATTTTTCAGCAATCAAAACTAATAATTCTAGCATATAGTTGAAAATATTTATTATATTGATCTTTGTATTGAAATTCCTCATTTTGATCCAATATTATTCGCATTCTTTAGTAATTTGTTCTTAATAAATTGAACGAAAATCTAAAATCTTACTTCAGTTAGAATCGGAATACTATTATTCTACAAAACAATTTTTGAATTAAAATCGTATTGCCACTTGACATTTTTTTTCTCTTTTTGAGCAGTATGTGTCTGAAAAGATCCCTCCCGAATAACATTATTTAAGATCATTCTGAATCGAGCTTCACGATGGAGATGACGATCAGTTAGTTAACAATGAAATTTATTCACCGAAGATAGTAGCATTGATGCAAAAATTGAAAGTGAAGGTAACGAAGACAAGCTGTTAAAAAAGTTTTAATGGTAAAAGTAAAGTTGTCTTCTGGAGTGATATTGTATCTTTCCATTGTATATGTAATGAAATCGTGTAAAAGCATCAGTTTACGGTACAACCCAGTGAAACATCGAATATTCTTTCTGTCGAATTTAGCCATTTAATCTGGTATATTACAATTCCATTTTTTCGCGCCTTATTTTTGTTCTACAATAGTTATTGCATGCAAATTGTGAATTTTTTCTGTTTCTTTTTAATAAATTTCTGGGTTTGCATAATGAATCGAGTACGAATTTTTATCGATATTAGGTAAAGAAAATGTATTTTTAACAATTTTTTTTCTACTTAGTCCATTATTGGCATTCTGTATCACTGAAGATTGTTACCTTCTTCATAAAAAAAGGCGGGGGGGGGGGAATAATTTTCTTTGTGAAGATCATTTTTTTAGCCCGAACACTGACAACCCACCAGTTCACCAACAGTTTAAATATAGGCTATTAAAATTGCCTTTTACTTTTTATAAGTTCATAATTCTCACATTTACAGCTAGATTTTAATATTTTTGCATTTTAATTGAATTAAACGAGCATCGGTTGATGTTTTTTCAGTCTAGTTGCCTTTGAAGAATTTGTCCCTAGGCGGAAGTCGACCTGACTACATGGACATAATTTTCTGTGTACTTCCCCAACCCAATTAACCCTGGAAATCAAGTTCAAGAATGCACTCAAAACATGTTTGTTTTCCTCCATGTATCAGATTTATCCTTATGCAGGCAGTTGATTCAAGACTAAAGAAATCAAGATGAAATTAAATTGTATTCATGGAGTTGGAAGTTTCCCCTTCGACAAAAACACTTTACATTGAGAAAAACAGAGAGAAGAAATAAATTGAGAGGCAGTGCGATTCTGCAGTTTTTGCAGCTGTTTGAGAAAAAACATTTATTTCCCCTGCTACATGCTTCATTTTGCTTTGCGCACCAAGCGATCTGACAGCCTGTTTGGGACTGATTTTTTGACAGCTCATTTTTTTATCCGGTTCAGTAAAGCGATGACCAATTTTCCCACTCAAATTGTACTTTCGAGTTATAATAATTTGCTAATTATTGACAAATAATTTGATCTGTATTTTCATCAGATCAACAAATTCTGAGTATAGAAAAGTCGACAAACGTGAAAGGGAATAAAAATGATAATTTTTTGCTGTTGATCTGCAGACGCATTTCCTGATGATGATACAAATCACATTTCTTAACAAAATTAGAACTTCGAAAAATAATTTAAAAATTATAAAAAATAGGCATTAATAAAACCTTAAAATAAAACACAAAAAAGCAAAATAGAACGAAAAATACAATTAGAATGAAAGCAAAATGGAAGAAAATTGTAAAAGAACCAAAATGACGATTCTCCTCAGAGGCAACACGCCATTGTAGCTCTGAAGCAGGACAAAAATTTTCTGAATAAAGGAAAGACCATTAGTCAAAATTATTCCTTTATGTGGCCTGAATTTTTGTCCAGCCTCTGAAAATAGGATAAAAGGAAAAAAAGAAAAAAACATGACAGATACCTGTACAACAGAATCAAAATTGAGACAAACCAAAAAGTCATCCTCTTTCAAAAACAGACGCTCTAAATAAGTGAAGCCAATAACATCAAGAAGAATTTTTCGAAGTTCTAATTTTGTTTTTCGTGTATTCTATCAGAAGCAGCTGCATATGCGCCTTTCTGTATAATGCAAAAGAATTTTAATTAATTTCTAATTCAAGTTATATTAATTTTTAATTTAATTTTCGTTAATTTTATCAATCTTAACTGTCACATTTCTTAAAATACATTCTTTATATGTTTTATAGCAGTTGTAAATATAATCCTTACAATTATTCTAATATTATATATATATATTTTTAACCAGAGCCCGAGTGAAGAGCGGTCTTCGAATCCTAGGTGCTCAAGTGTCTCCACCTTCACAGTGGAGCATAACAGTGGAACTGAATCCACGGCAGACTGTTGCTACCGTCACAGCATTCGTGAAAGACACTTCTACGAAAGCACCGCAGAATGAAGCCGATATGAGGTGAGATTTTGTTTTGAACTTGATGTATTGTGTTCATGGGATAATATACAGTGGTCCATCAATTTATAAATTTTGCTACTCTTTTCCAAAATAATAGAGCAGGGCAAAATCTCGATTAGAAAAGTTCTTGTAGTCTAGAAATTTGAATTTAAACTGATGTCACTCTCTGTCGTGATGATAACATTTTCTTTCATTCAAAGATTCAATCAAATCTCACGATTTAATTGAATCGTTGATTGCAGAAATCATATGAGTCAATTTTATCAAAATACTGGGAACTTTAAGAAATCTGATTAATTTTTTAAATCAGCGATTAAAATTTTTTTACTGGGTAGATTTTATATTCCTATAATGTGACTTTACTTGACTCTTGTCATATATCCACGCACAATGCAAATACCCTTTTAAAATATCAAAACAGCATGAACGTAATTTTGAAAAAATTCAATTTATACATTGCGCTGTGTTTCATGGTTCTATCATTACCAGTTTTGTCTTTTTTCAATTAACTATGAATAATTTAAAAACTGAGTCGCAATAAAATGAGTCGACGATTATGCTTTATAAAAGAACGACTCATTAATAAAATGAGTCGACGATTATGCTTTATAAAAGAACGACTCATTATGCGTATGTCGTTTATTATGCTTTTGACTTGAAGAAGGAATTTTTAGTAAAGAAATTTTAATTAATTCTTTTATTTAATTATTTTTAATTTAAAATTAAGTTAAAAATTTAATTCCTTATTTCTCGTGGATTCCCTGCACTTTGTTGTATAGATTACATGTTTTTTTTTTTTAAAAATAAAAAAAGACTCAGTGTAGAATTAGTTTAAAATGTTATGACTCGAAGCATTGCAGCGTTATGTTCCAACCAAATAGTGTTTGATGTGAAATTTACCAACACAGTATTTATCTTATCAGTTCGATGATAATTCGCTGTATAAACGTTAAAACTTATTATTAATGTTCTTTTGTTTTGATTTCGTTTCGGCAAAAATTTCTTATTTTCTACCTCCCCTATTCGTTTTTTTTCCAGACAAATTAAATGTTCTGTGAAAAATTCCAATTTTGTTGGTTCACAGAATTTTTTAAAGGAATATTTTTCACAAATCTTCTGACAAATGTACGAAATTGATCGGAATGCTGCAGTCTAAATCTTCAAAGGGGGGGGGGGG
>BGPR01000607.1:300970-361195 GCA_013235015.1 Araneus ventricosus | reverse complement strand
TCAGTTCGATGATAATTCGCTGTATAAACGTTAAAACTTATTATTAATGTTCTTTTGTTTTGATTTCGTTTCGGCAAAAATTTCTTATTTTCTACCTCCCCTATTCGTTTTTTTTCCAGACAAATTAAATGTTCTGTGAAAAATTCCAATTTTGTTGGTTCACAGAATTTTTTAAAGGAATATTTTTCACAAATCATCCCACAAAACAACCCCCCCGCCCCGCCCCCCCCCCCCCCCCCCCCCCCCCGGGGGGGGGAATCTATTTCTCTTTTCCATCTTTCTTTTTATCCAATACATTGCCGTTCCGTTGTATTTTTTTAAACCTATAATTTGGAGTTTTGAGTTATGGAAATTTTTCAAAATCTTACTGTGAAAAATAACAGGAAGAAAATGTATTCTACTAACCCCAAATGGTTCAAATACCTATTTTTGTTTGTAAGAATAAACAAAAGTTTTTCGGGGACATACAAAGCGTAAACTATTTTGAGATTCCAGTCGAATAAACATCAAAGCATTCTTCAATAAAACACTCACAAAAAAATTCACTTCAATGCAGACTATTTCTATTATGGATCATTGCTTTTCGTTTCGATGATATGAACCAAATTGCTGTTATTTTTTCCTATTTGATTTATTTCATGTTCTACGGAATATTGATACTGTTGAAAGCAAAGCATCGTTTTCGCCGAACATTTTTGCTTTGTTTGGTAATAGCGCGATTCGATATTTCAGTTGAACTGCTACTAACACAAAATTATACGCTCCAGCTATCATTTGGAGAAAATTCGTGAGTTATAAAACTAAATTCAAACATTAGTCGATTCTGAAAATTTATTTTAGTTTTGAATTTTGTGGAAATAAGAAAAAGTTATTTAGAATATTTTTGAATTTATGATAGAGATTTTAAAGTTGTAATGGAGGCCTTGAACTTGAATTCTCATATTTTTTTAAAAATAAACTGAAAAAATTTAATGTTGCAGGCGTGTCAGTTTATTACATTAAAAATGCTATAAAACTAAATTCAAACGTTAGACGGTTCTTAAAATTTGTTTTAGCTTTTGACTTTCGAGGAAATAAAAAATATTATTTCGATATTTTTGAATTTCTGATAGAGATTTTAAAGTTATAACGAAGACGTTGAATTTTTATTTTTATATTCTTAAGAGATAAACTGAAAGCATTTAATGTTGCAGAAATGTCAGTTTATTATATTAAAGAAATTGCTTGAAAAACATAAGGTTATGAAAAATTAATTCTAAAATTTTTGACTGCATATATTAAAAAAGAAACAAACGCGTGCATTATTTTCTTTTATAATTTTTGATATGAAACTCTTCGATAGAAATGTGGTAATGTTTTTATTTATATCAATGAGTTATTGAGTACGAGTTTTCTTATAATGGACCAGATTGCATATATTTTTTATTACTAATATTTTAATGCATTTTTTTGTCTTTATACATTATGCCTTTAAAATATTTAATGCATGTTTGTGAAATTGAAGTGCATTAAATTTTTTTAATATTTTCATATTCAGTTCAGGCAATTACTTTTTGCTCTATTGAAATTTTACTTGGCTAGGAATAGGTATGCATCATTAAATATAATAGGCAGCACAGTATTTCCTTCATATTAAAACATTCTGAGAAAAAGCGATGTGTCAATAACCTTTTTGTAGATTTTTAAACTCTAAAATTCTTATTATTTATAACAGATATACTCTGTACTCCCAAACTGTCTCATAATGCATTTATTTAGATACTTTGGCGCGCTAGATCGATAACGTATTCTACCAAAATACTCATGGTACGCTAAATCCATCGGGTCCTTCAGGTAGGGTGGTCCTGGAATTTGGAAAAAGAACCGACTCAGGTGTTTTCCTCGCCATTTGATCAAGCTTCAAACTGAAATGGACCATCACTTAACCCTTTGACTACTAACGGCATATATACGTCCCAATCAAATTTTTAAAATATTACCGGGTTAAAGATTGTTTTGAGATTCATTGTAATATGTCCCAGTTGTAGAACAAGAACAAATGCGCACTTCATTAGTCACCTAGATGGTACATCCTAATCTCCCGCCAAAAGCCATTGTTTACCGAAGACTTTTCTTCTGTGCGTGTATGTTCCGTAGTTTGATCTAATGGCAAGCAATCAGTGGCGAATCCGGGGGGGGGGCTATCGGGCTACAGCCCCCCAGAGCCAAGCCAGAATTCTTGATTTTATTTTCATCATTACAACAGTGTCTTTTGTAGTCATTCCACTTGTACTTGTAACTTTGACGCTGTCGAAGACATCTTTTGGCTATTTATTTCATTGTAATTTTTATTAAATTATCGGAAGTATTGTATTGTTTTTTATGATTCTTATTGTCAGGTGAGTCAAGTCTGTAAAGTTAAAGAGTTTTGGTTTACTTTAGCCTTGAGGTTTGACATTCATCACGACGCTAAAAAATTTTTTTGCCCCCCCGCCCCCCCCCCCCCCGACCCGAACCCTAGATTCGCCACTGCAAACAATACGCATTTAAAAAAATAATATTCATGAAATATTATGAATTTTTATACTCAACGTATGTGTTCACAGTAACTGATAATAATAATCATGTTTCATGCATAAAAGGGAAATGTTTTTTGGTTATGGGGCACTATATGATCAAATGTATCCGGACACTTTTGGATTTTCACATTTTTTATAATTTCTCCGGAAAGGCTAAACCAACTGCCCTTGAATTTCGTCCATGTAAAGAATAGACCCTAACTCACATCTTAAAGTGAAGATTCGTTCACCAGGGCATTTAGGGGATCGACCAGAAATTGATGGGAAAAACATCTGGGCGTCTTATCTTATCGTCTTATTATAATTCTTTTCATGTTAATTTTTCTTTCGAATCCAGGAGCAATAAACAGTTGAGTTTCGAATTATAATAATAAGAACTTAATTGCGAATTTTTCTTAATAACTATTCGAGTGGTTCTTAGTTATACACGAATTACAATCAATTATTGATTACCTATAAATCTCAACAAACAAATCACGATTTGTGGGATTCTGCCGCCCTTTTTTTTATTTTTAAAAATTAACCAGATGGAAATACGCCGAATGGAAAATATGATTTATTGAAATGGTTCTAAAGAAAGACGTGACTTAGCTTTTAATGGGGGAATTCATCTGCTCTTCATGGTCCTGCGTCTGGAGAGTCTCCCACAAATCATTTTTTCGTCCTTTCTTCTCGTCTCCTGAAAGTTATCGTTGTTTTTCGGAAGTGGGGCCACATTTGGGGCTATAAGTGCTTCTGACTCTTTGAGATGTCATCAAATTCTGCAGAAAGTAAAGAAATTTCCCCATCTCTGGAAGATCTTGTTCGTCACGGACACTCAATTCTTAGAGTGTTTTGAAGCTGTTCGTTGTAATAGCTATGTGAGGCAAATTAAAATTCGCGTTAGTTGTTCCAAGAATTCATGCACATGCTAAAGGGCATATGACTTACGTTCCCACATTTACTTTTTTTCTTCTGAAACCTGTGCAAAAAAAGAAAAAAATGATTTTGCTATAATTCTATTTACAAGTTGCAATTATAACAAAGGACACAGAAGAAATAAAACAGTTAAAAGATTAGTTTTGATATTTGTATTTAGTAATTAATGCAATAAAATTTTATATCAGTCAGCTGTTATACGTATATCAATTCTACCATACTTAAAATAAACCTTTGAAAAACCTGAAATAAAAATTAAAAAAAAAAAACGAAACCAAGCATCAAGCATATTATGAAAAAGAAAGAAACTGTGTGCGAATGAATGGTATTTGAAGATATATCTAGGTAGTATTAAAAGATTAATCAAATTGTTAAAAAGATGATATACCAAGTCAGTGAAAAGTCACTGAGTGACTTAATTTATCTTTCCACACATCTTAGGGCTGTAAAAAAGATTCCATCAAATTAATAATAATAAAAAAAGCAAAAGCAAATAACTTGCACTTCAGATAAAGAGATTCATTGTAAAGAATATCGATTCTTAATATTTAAAACTAAATTCAACTTTTATACATCATTTACTTTTAAGTATTTTAGGATCATATTCTAGAATATTTTTCTATGTGCTATAATACACCATGTAACGACGTAATTCGGACTCAGTGTTGAGCCCCAAAAATTATAAATCAATAAATAATAACTCTATTATCATTTTTCAAACTGTGTATTCTTTAGTTGCTTAATAATTATCACTTTGATAGTTTTTTTCAATCAGGAAATGCAAGTGGCGCATCTTTCACTTTGGCTCTTGGTTTGACCAAAAAACGAATTTGTTACACTTCATCTTAATGATGACTATTGCATTCAAACTGTTAGAAGTGAAATATACAATTCCTGATTGAAGAAAGCGAAATATACCAGCGGGAGTGGTCTCCCCTAAACTTTCTTGTATACTTTCTAAGTGGAGATTCTTCAAAATCTCGAGTTCGAATTTTTTTGACGATTACAATACTTTCTCTCTGTATACTTGGTATACGAGATATTTTACCAGTTTAACCTGAAATCAAATGTCTGTTGCCACGTTTTAAAAAAATATTACTTTGAAGCAGGTGCGATAAAATAGGCAATGCAATGAATACTAAAGCGAAAATTCTGCTTTGGAATTGAATTCCCAAGAAAACAATTTATACTACCACAACCGTAACAATTGCAAAAGCGCGTAAATAAAAGATTTGCTGAAATAATGAGATCGGTTTGAATTTTATTTACAACAATAAAAAAATTGTTACAATTTATGTTTGAAAACATTATTTATTGTTGTAAATAAAATTTACAACAATAACAGATTGCTACCAGTACTTTGCGCATAAGAATCGGATTAAAAGAAATTGAATATGCAATTTGAACGCCCCTTTTCGACGGATTTGGCCCAAAATTTTATACGGACCTACATTCATGACGATAAAACTGTGTACCAAATTTTATCCATCTAGCTATTCAAATTTTTGAGTTATAGTGTTCACATGACCGCGAACATACAGATAGACAGACTTCCCGTTGACGGTTTTTGTCCAAAATTTGATATTAACCTACAAATTATGTTTAAAGACTACATACCAAATTTCATCCCCGTAGCTCTAATAGTTTTCGAGTTATCGTGTTCACAGACAGACATGATTCCAAAATTGTATTTTTCGGACTCAGGGAGGTCTAAAACGTGGAGATTCGTCAAAATCTCGAGTTCGAATTTTTTGACGATTACAATACTTTCTCTTTGTATACTTCGTATACGAGAAAGTAACAAGTATAATTAAAAATTCTGGACTCTCATTATCTATTGACCACTATCTTCATTAAAGCAACAAACAATATAACAGTATAAAAAGCTATATTATAAGACATGCCGTCACTTTTTATGTAGATAAGTACAGTTCTCCACCGCATTTTTTACATTTGTCCATTAAAAGGAAAACCCATTTAAGAGATAAAATTTAATTACTTCTTGATTATTTAATCAATACATTGTTTGCCGTGTGTACGTACTTTACCTCAATAATGGTGAAGCCTTGTTTAATTTGTGTTTTAGCGTACAGGAAGTCTTCACCTGGCTGTTCGAGGTCGAAGAAGGAGCTTCCTACAATGACAACGGAAGAATAACATGGCAGCTGAGGTACATGCTCGATTCGAGCATGGCAGAGCAGTACGATTTCGATGATGATAATGCAAAAATCACCTCACGGCTTGATATACAGAAGGACGATGTTCAAGCTGTTCTTCCCATCGCAAAAGTAAGAATAATTTGTGAATTTTGAAGGATTAAAACAGTTTATATATTTTTACACTGATACGTCATTATTTGCAGGTAATATAGGCACTCTATGAGGAAGGAAAACAATGAGATGAATACTCTGCATGCGCAATGCGTTTTTTCATTTGATTCGAGCTGAGAAAGTCTTAGGATAACGTACAACATACGCTTTTCCTTCCACAAGCCAGTTAGTTTCTGCGCGTCTCCTTCTCGCTGTGGCGTAAGAGGATAGTCGGGGTCATAACTCTAATTTAACTTTTGCTTTTTACAGAGCTAACGCATGGAAAATTCCAACTTATTCCATAATGCGAAAGCGAAATAATGTTCTGTCTTGCTTTGGGTATCATAATAATTAAACTAATTATTACTTTATAACTAATTTACTCATATTGAATGTATTTAAAGTACAATCTATCGTACATTTCCCATTCAATTATACTAGATTCAGCATAAGAAGATATTACCGTGAGTAAAATTTTCCGAAGATTCACGTAAAGAGGCTTAATAAGAGAGTAAAGACAGAAAACTGATTTTATCAGCGAATGTATTTATTATTGTATTCATTCGAAGGTAAATGGCCTAAAAATTGCTTATAAATCCACGGTGACAAAATATGCTAGAGAGTCTAGAATTTGGCTCATTCCATTTTTTAAAAATTTGTGTTAAAAGTTATATCTGGTAAAAGATCTATACCATTGTAATGACGCACTTAAAAACACTAGTTTTGAGCACTCTAGGAACATTAGTCGCAAATTAAGCAGTGCCGGAATGCTCAAACCTGGGTGAAAAAATTCGCGCTGTTTTAGGAAGAATTTTACAATTTTTTCTTATTTATTTCTTGTAAAAAAAAAAGAGCCGGAACAGAGTTCCAGTTCCATTACACCCCTGGTTTTAATCTTGGCTGCAGTAAGTATTGAAGCTATTAGCTATTAAAAGTTTACACCTATTAAAGGATCTGTATCACTCTAATGACACACTTTTAGCTCTGAAAAGTGTGTCATTAGAGTGATACGCGTTATAAATTATTGATCTTTGCTGCAATTATGGAGTTGAGCTTTGATTTCGTTTGCATTTTGTTCTGAGCTCGAAAATGATTTTAAAAAAAGTTTTAAAAAATGTATGTACGAACTTTTTTCAATGTGGAATAATGACCGATTTTTTTCCATTACACTTGGAATGCGTCTGTTTGTGGCATTTTATCTGTTGTTTCACTAACAGTGGTGTAGATGCGACCTTTGCCGCCCCGGACGAACTTGCAACATGCCGCCCTTCCTTTACAAGTTACGCATGGCGCATAAACCTCAAAATAAAAAATAAATAAGGACAGGATAATAAATAAATCAGGAATTCCAGGGAAAAAATATTTGTAACGTAATTCGTCGTTTAACGCCCTTGATCTCTGCGGAATGGATCTCTCGCGAATCCAGTGGCAGTCTGTCTTTCACGTTTCGGCAATTCGCCGATAAAAGGAAAGATATGAATTAATTTCATTGTTTTTCTTATATACAGAATTATTGAGATTGCGAGCTGCTAGGGAAATTTACTTGTTCAGTGAAATAGAAACTGCAAAAATCGGCGAAGAAACAGTTATTGCAGTTGAATGCACCGGAATATTGGTGGTTCAGTTTGCAATCATACACTTACTTGGATTTACTCTTTCAGTCCAGTCAACTTCTGAACACTGCGGTGTTGAATGGGAGACAAGTGTCCCAACCGATGAAAGTGTTTGTCGTCAGCCAGGCTGGAAAAGTAGGAGACGTGACTTTGCAGTCCTCTTGCCATGCTGCTGATGAATCCATTCTAAAGGTATTGTGTTAAAGACGTTCATTATCACTTTAATGTCTGCGAATTTATTTTTCTAAAATAAACACTGGAATTTCCAGAAAGAATTTATTTTCCCTGACAGATGCACTCTATTAGTGTGTTGATTTGTCACGTTGTTAGCAATTTAAATTTTCGAAAGGCGTACCGCTTACCCGTAGACAGTGTCCATGTCGTTCTTGCAGATTCCCCAACATGCTTCTGTGAAAAGACTTTGCCTGCGTTATGCAGGTAAATAGTACAGTGTTACATTACAGTGTTATATATAGTGTTACTGTTCTTGGCAGCGAAACGCACACTCCTTAAACAACTGAAGTGGTTTGACCTTGCTTCATCACTCGTGCTTCAGAATATTGTATTTTTTAAATTTATAATCTAAAACTAAGCCATTCGGGGATAATATAAATCGGTACACAAATGGCGAGTTATCCATAACATCTCAAGTGTCCTGTGGATTCTTAGCTGAATCAAAAACAGAACAAAATGCCATCTAATTAGTCAGTAGAGAACACCGAATTGTCAATTGTATAATATTCCCCACAAGTGGGCAACAGGTGGTGTAAGACTGGATGAATAGAGCAGGTATGAGAAGTCAATACCAAGAGAGATTCTCAATAGGTATGACTAATGTGACCATATGTCCCGTTTTTTGGTAGCCTGTCCCTTTGTCCCCAAGCACAGCTTCGGGACGCTCAAATGTCCCGTTTTCAGAAAGAGAGCAACTCACCAATAACAATTTCAAAAAAGAAGAGGCCAAAAATAAAATAAAAAAATTCCTACGGTAATGTCTAGTAGACCGGCCACACATATGTGTATAAGTTGGTCAGAAGCCTGCTATCTCACACTTAGTTCTAACTACATTACACCGTATGAAATGACAGAATGAGACACTGGGAATATTTTAAGCGAAAGTCGTTGTGTGGGTCTATTCAAACAATTCCACGCCAATAATTTAAATCATACGAACTTTCGTATAATTATTGAATATATTCTATGTCTGTCTGGAACTGATACAACAGTGGAAAGGGTCTTTTTTCTTACGAATAAGTTGTGAACGAGCTAGAAAACACAGTTTTAAGTCACAATTTATAAAGCAACGTTAATTACCAAAGTTAATTTTAAGAAATCTTGCCAAGATTTTCACACTGTGTTCTTCAGAAATATGCAAGGTCACATGAATTATTTATTTGCACGTGTTTATTCTTGATCTTTTCATTAATAAATAAAAACTGAAGGAATATGTGTTTTCTTAAATTTACGTAATACTAAATAAAAAATTAAAAATGTCCCGTTTTGTGGGAAAAAATAAATGGTCACTTTAGGTATGATTGATCGCCTTTTCCTATTAACGCCACTTCTAATCGTGTGAAGTCCCCTTGAGCTGCCGAGCCTTCTCAAATCTTAAAGAAATGCTCCCATTCCATGACTTTGCAGCGGGTAATGGTGAAAACGTTCCATAAGCTCATCTTCAATGAAATAAAGACTTAATCCTGGATAGCGAAACATTCTTCTAATAGATTACAGATCGCTACCAGTTTTGCGAATTCGAGATGTTCCCTTACACCACATCTCTCACAGAACCTTCAAAACTAGTAAAATGAGTTATCCAAATGTGATAAGCACGACTGTACATTTATTACTTTTCGAGGTTTGCTGCAATCGTCGTCTAACAGTCGAGTGTTTAGTTATAACGTGCAGAAGTTTGTACAAAGGGCAGAAGTCGAAATTAGTTGCAGAAGACACGACTAAAAGTGCGGCAAACAAACGCAGAATTTGTGCTTACTGTCCATCTAAGAAAGGTAGAATGACAAAATACATGTGCAGCTACTGCAACAGACGCTTATTTTCACCACTTTTCTATTTTTTAAATGAAATAATATAATACTTTTCTTAAGTTACACTAATTTGTTTGAAATAAAATAAAGGAAATATAAATATATACTTGTTTTTAATTCATAGTACATGAGTCGAATGATTAGTTACAGAGCAACACTGATTTAACTTTAGTTATCCATGGTTAATATACCGTATGCTGATACAGAAGCATTCTTGGGTGACGATAAGAAAGTTTCGTTCCTCGTCCTCGAAGAAATATGGGTCTAATATACTGCGTGCTGAGACATAGCTTTATCAAAGCCCGAAGTAACTTTACCAACTGAGCAAATCAACAATATGGCGCCCCCCCAACCAACGTATTTTTTTATATTTTATATTGTCTGTATTCTAAATGTCAAACAAACCTTTACTCAAAAATATGTACGTTTTACCTGCAAGTTTGCATGACAAGTTGGCAATGACTTAATTTGTTGTGAATTTTTAAACTTCGGCTATATTTAAGATTATAAGTGGTCTTATTGAAACTAATATAATATACTCAACACATTTTAAGAATATATGACTTTATTTTTCAAATATATTAAAATTTTTCTTCTTCACACTCACGTTTTGGCGCCAACTCGGACTTTGGCGCCACGGCCCGGGCCTCGGCCGCCCTTAATCTTTATGCTATGTATCAGCAAGTCTTCCCGTTTCATTTACTCAATATATTAAAACGGCGAAATTTGGAAGTAACAGAAAGTATAGCTGTGTGACATGGCCTTATTAAACTTTCTCGTATTTGTTCTGCCACCCTCTCCCAAATGAGTTTGAAAAGGGAGAATTTATAATAAAAATATTATCATTAATATGTTCTTATGTTCCTGAAAGCCACCTTCAGTGATCAGTTGATTCGCCCGTCATATTAATAGTAATAAATAAGTTGTGTCAACCAATTTATGAAATTTGATACTTATTTTATTTTTAGGAAGCGGAAGGCATTAATGCTACAAAAGATCGCGAAACGAATTGGGAAATGCAAAAAAGAAAATTAGATAAATAAAAGTGCACAAGAATGTATAAGTATTTGAACTAAATGAATTTTGTTTCGTAAACAGAATAAGAATGTACAGAGTGTTTTGCATTTAATAAATTAATGATTTTGACCCTTATATTCAACTTACTTCAATGAAAGAGAGAAATTAATCTGAAAAATATTTAAAAATATTTTTATAAAATATTATTATTAAAATATTTTTATTGCTGATGTTTGCATTTCTCGTGTTAAATTTTAAACAAGTACATTAAAATATTTGACCTTCTGGGAACAAAAACTTTACCAACTGTGTCTTCTTTCACCTTCATTTACATTCAGAAAGAAAAATGTGTACGAAACTGTAATTATTTATTTTCTAAAAGATGTTTTCTGAATAGTTTATGTGTTACCTGAATGCAATAACTAACCGAAAAAATATTATGAAAATCCAAATGAATTTATCTTCGATATTTACATACACGCTGTAGACAGCGGAATCAGTGATCAAATGTAAGAAACAACGCTTAAAGTAAGATGTATATTCAATACCATTAAAATAATTGATGTTTGTTATACCTCAGGTATCTCCTTCTTGCACGTCAGTATACCTGGACGGGTCCGAAATCCGGGGTTCTCAAAACGCCTCGATCCTCGTGAAGTACGGGTCGTACACGGGTCAGGCCCACTTCCTGGTGTGGATGCCCGAGCTGCCCCTCATCATCCGCATCTCCGACACCAAGCTAAGCCAGATCAAAGGATGGAGGACGCCGCACCTGCAGAGGGGGTTGGTGTGATCTAAGATCTTATATACTCTTGCATCTAATTTATCGTGAATTTGGAGTAATATAGTTAATAATGAATGCGAGTAAAACAGGAATAGGATAACAGTTATATGGTATCACAGTTGCGATATAGCTTTGGTTAAGCAACCGATTAATAGGATTTTATAATATCATATATCTTAACTCTTTGAGGCATAGCGGTATTAAAAGTATTTCACCTTTTTGCTGCGTAAATATGCATAGTGGGATATTTTTTTGAACCACCTGAACCCATGCTATAACAAAAAACTTTATTGAATTATTATTTTTTTAATGTTTTTATATTATGTTATTCGTTTATTAATAAAAATAAACCAACTTTGTTCAATTTAAAAAGAAATAAAATTTCTGTACAACATGGGTCTTTTTATTTTCTAAAATTCCATGCCTCAAAGGGTTAACACAATTCGAAAGAGAGAACAGGTAATTTAACTGGCTGGAGTATTCTCCTCTCGATGTTCTCGTACTCATCACAATAGGGAGTGTTTCGTGCTTAACTTATTTGGAATCTAGGGAGAAGAACCGAGTAGCCATCTTGGACCTATTCTCGTAGACCGATCGAGTACAAAATTTGATCCAGGTCTCCAGTTTCTGTCTAAAGATCAGATACTAAAATTTATCCACCAGGCTTTTTGCGTTTTTCAGCTGTGTCCACATGCTCACAGCGGACATGAAGATTTCCCTTTGACAGATTTCGCCCAAAATTGAATGCAGATCTTTAATTTGCACGTAAAGACTGCATACCGAATTTAGTCGTCTAGCTCATTCCGATTTTGAGTTATCGTGACAGATAGATATCATTTTAGGACTCAGAGAGGTTTGAAACGTGAACATAAGCAATATGTAGAAGTCGAATTTTTTGACGATTATCCTACTTTTTCTTATTTCCTTATGGGAGAAAGTAAAAAAACATGCATTTGGATGACTCAAATAAAAAGTTCTTATGGTAGAAATATTATTATTCAAATTAAATGAGACAGAAATCCATACTGCAGTTTTTTGACACTCTAAAAAGTTTATGTATGAATTTGATCTGTGGGCTTAACTCATTGGATGCCATAAAGTATTGTACAATACGTGTGCTCTATTGTCCATGGTAAAGGCATAAATATTTTAAAACAAGCACATTTTCAATTATTTATAAATAAAGTAAAAAGTTGTTAATTTCTTAACCTCATTGCCTCTAAAAACTAATGGTCATGCCTTTTCGTTTTCCAGAAAGCCTGTGAATCTAGGATCTCCTTCCAGAGGCAGATCCAGTTTTGCCACTTCATCTGTCACCAGAAGTGATCGCTGGCTAGACAGAGAAGTAAGTTCTTGTTAGTGCTTCCTGCTGCGATCTCGGTTTTATGTCAATCAAACTGTTAATTTTATTGTAAACTGCAAACCTAATTCTTTCCAAACAAACTACAATCCTCTTTTTTCTGTTCAATTAATCATTGTTTCCAAAGCCAGTTGCTCATTGTGGTTGATTTTTACATCCTTATAATACTAAATCTTCATTTGATGTCCTTTGTAGATTACAACACTCATAAAACGAAGAAATATCGCCATTCATTTCATTAAAAAAACCGTCAATTACTTCAGCGAATTACAGATTCAAAAATTGTTAAAATATATTTGCATTAAATCTCTTATTTATAGAAATGCCACATTGCAATGTGATTGCCAAAAGTTGCAAAATATGTTGTAATTAAATATTGTGTGTGCATATATCAGTTGTGGCAGATAGTAAACAATCTGTTACATATAGAGTTACCAAATTTGAGTCACAAATATGTTGTGTGATATCACCTTACAACTTTGGAGCAATTCTTCAGAACTGTTTGTTAGATTTTGAACTAAATATAGGCGAAATTTTGTAGGTTTCAAAAGATCTTTTCGTTAAAGATTTCCGAAAAAAGTGACTGAAAGAATATAATTATATATTACCTAAAATTTAGCACGTTATCTCTTCAATAGCACGTTTAGTTTCTGTATCACATTTTCTTAATTAAAAATATTTTAAAATTTAGTATTTAAAACAATTTCTAATAAGAGTTACTTAATGAAATTCAAAGAGTCTTACAGTATCGCACGTTTAAATTTATAAACTACAAAAAAAAAAAAAAAAACACCGACGTCGTTGTTAATTGTAATTTCATTTCTTTATTGTTATTATTATTTTTGGTTTGATAGGGAGGGAGCAGACGAGTTCAACTGCCTCAAAGTGGCAGTTATTCGAAGGGGTTGGGCTGCCATAGGTGGAAGGGTGTAAATACTAAGAAAGGTTTTCTAACCAGTTTTTTCATTAATTGCCATTAATAACCAACATATTGGTTATCAGCTGGGAACATTATACCTTGCAGGGTATATTAAGTTTTGTTTTCATTTTAAATCTGTGCAAATTAGCTTAGAGTTAAAGATATGTTAGTATTAATTTTATCTTATTTTTTAGGATTTCGACATCGTGTGCCGATTGAGATATCAGCAAGCTAATATCGAAGTGTACACTAGATTCTTCAGCGTCGATCACAACTCGGGCAGGGAGTCCTACCTCCTGAGTAGGAATGCGTATCCACGAATCACGGAATTGGTGGCCCCGTTCCTACGCGTAGCTGATATGCGCATAGCCCATCTGCAAGGGACCGTAGTCAGAGGAATGCAGAGTGGAAGAACTGAAGTGCAAGTGGGTTCTAGCTTTTTTGCGAATATTCCATTTAACTTATCCTGGTAGGGTACTAATCAGAAAGTTCGTTAATTGTTTGCCTAAGAAACGCTTCTTAGGTATCTTTCTTTCTTTGTTTATTCTGTATAGACCAATTCCGCATTCAGGAATAGTATGTATTTGGAGACTTATAAAAGTCTTGAGTTTTACTTGTAGTAAAAATCATTAAAAATGAACACCCTTTTCAAAACTATGCACCTAACTACTGGAGGAGAACATCGTAGTGAACTAAACTCAGATGATGACGATTACACCAGATCGAGCATCACCAGTCTCCAAATCATCTTGCGGGCGTACGATCAGCTACCACATTAGCTTCTATCAGGCCTATGTTAGGGAAAATCAAGACTCGAGCCCACAAATCTTAATACCACACAACCTAGACTCTGCGTCTATGCCACTGCAGCCAGAGGAGATAATTTTGACTTGAATAAGTTAACACACACTTTTGACGCTTGATGCAAGAAATACTACCCCAACGTGAGAAAGCTTGATCCACTACGACATATTTAACGTGCACCAGACTCACATATATGGCAAATCTTCGGTAAAGTCTGCCTCCAACTCTTGATCCTTCGACCCTAAGCTGAAATTCTCCCACCAAACCACCACGATTAAAAAGAGGGATAGAGATAACTATATTCACAGGAATGAACAAGCAAGATAGGACATTGATTCATATAATAGAATACTTCAGAATCTGTCATTCTTTTAACCTTTTGAGGACGGCCGCACGCTCAATGCTACCAAGCAACTGGCGCGCCCGTGTGACAGTCGTCCTCAAACTCTGTAAATAACACAACTTGAATTAAAGTTAGTTTTCTCCAATCCTACTTTGGTCAAGTGAGAAGGCGCTGTCTAAGGACAAGCTTTGAAAGAGTAGTGCATGCGCGGTAAAACCTTCTAATGCTTGCGTAACCTAACTCAAACCATGAAAATGTAATGCACCCCCGTATGCACAGAATCCATTTCAGTGGTGCCTTTCTTTATAGAATATCCTTATTACTTGCGAATAATGACATATTCGCGTCCAAAACCGAACGTTTGTTTGTGCTAGACCTATCATATGCAACAGACTATAGCATCGCATGACACTCTAAAGATGAAAACCGTACTCTGATGAAATCACACGCATCCTAACAGTGATGCTTTTAAATTATTCTCTCTCTGCTATTTGTTTCCAAATCATATTTTTACTGAAAACGGTATCATAATAAAAGTATAAATTGGACCGAATTACCTAAATTTTACTAATTTCTTTCTGTTTTTAGGTCTTGTCACCGATAACTGGAAGGGTAAGCGGAGCCAAAGAAGTGCGTGTTGGTACTGATAAAGAGACCATCACTCACTTAGAGGTGACTGTCATAACCGGACTCCATCTGACAGTCTATCCGGACGAATCTTTGCCGGATGTTTTTGTTAGTCAAACAGCTATCAGTCACAAACTAACGACACAATATCAGGTAGGGAAATTCTTTTAAAAACATTTACTTTTCGCATTTCTTGTTTCATTATCGAAATTTCGTATCATTCGAATAAAAACAAATATTGATATTCACAGTGAAAAGCTGTTCCCAGAAACATGATCTAAATTTTGATAAAGATAAGAGAACAGAAAATATAATTTAGTCTATAAACAGTCAACACTCACAACTGACTATGCCACTGTCTGTGCAAACCATTGATTACTTTCAAAGACTATAGAAACTGTCTAACACATTTATACCTGTACTGTACGATTTTTCTGTTTTTTTTCAGCAAAAGTTAAATAAATACATATAAATGAGAGTAAGGAATGCAGGAAAGGTAATTAAAATTTATTTTTGAACTTAATTTTTAACTAAAAATATTGCTTAATTAAAATTTCCTGCTAAAAATATAATAGGTAGCTAATTTCATTAATCAGCTATTAAATTATACAAAATTAATTGAAAAAATCAAAAATGGTATTGCTAATATGAATCACTTTGCAGTATAAGGCTGAACACAAACTTTTTATGTTATTCTTGCGCAGCAAACTGAAATCTTTTTATACTGTTCCGTAGTTCTTTGCGGGGTTCCTCGATTTGCAAGAATAATGGATTTGACTCACAAAAGATAGCCAATAGAGTCAATTCATATAACATTACAGTCGTAACTTGACTCGGACTTCATAAAAATGACTGGAACACAGGGGGAAAAAACCACTCAGAAATAGTAAACGCAGTTACAGGAGTCAAAAACAGAACAAGTACAACTCGCAGTGTCGTCTGCATCTCCAAGCCATGTCAACTGTTATTGTTGTTAAAGTAATAATTATTTATGCAAAAGAGACAAAGTGTTAGTAAGATATAATAACTTTTGGACTGAAGTAAATTGATCAGAAAAAGATTAAGAGAAATACGGTTGAAACGATGCAATAAGTAAGTTATGTTTTATATGGGGAAAACAATGCTTCTGCATTTGTTGCTGGATTATAATCCCCATTAGAATCAATCTGCAGCTTATCAAATTTGCTTTACTTATTGTTTAATGAGCACTCGATTTGAAGGACCGCAATCTCTAGTAGAAAACTTAACATAATAATAAAATTGAGCTGTATAGCAGTTTTTTCCAGTGGAGACTTTGTGGCAGTGGAGTAGTGAGGATTAGTGGCGCCCAGAGCAGAATATGATGTTTTCCGTCCCTGCTTGTTATCAATGACTTAGAAAGGGTAACTGACGCTGGGAGCATGGTATTATTTTTTTCGTCCCCTCACCAGATTTCACTTTAAAAAGTAGCATAAACCACTAGTATTTTGTCTCCATGGCGCTAATCTATAACCCCCTTCCCCACCTCTCGCTACGCCATTGCATGGTGGGTTGTCTGATAAAAATAATTTTACGAGGTCTTATGATAAGAAAGCTGTTGGTCTTCGTTTGTTGATGACAGATTGTGGATTGTTTCTTATAATTTAGCTGCCGATTTCGTCAAATTGATCAAAGTATAGACTGACAACTGTAATTATAAATTCCGAATGCATTCAACTTTAATACTTGTCTGAAGTTACTGTTTCTTACATACCAAGGTAGGCTACGAATCATTCGTATAGTTGCGTTTTGCAGTTATGATAGTCTGAACGTAAGTAGAGAGTCTGTTTATGTAGTTTTTGATAGTTTGGGTGGTAGCGGCCGTCACTGGAGCAGCATAAGTAACAATGGGTCGGATTATGACTTACAAAATCAACTAATAATAGAAATTTAAATTGAAAGAAAATAAATTAAAAGAAAAACAATGATAAAATGAAAAGTAATGAAAACAATAGACGTTTTTGCGTGCAAACACTGCAGCAAAAAGTAATTGCTTCAACAGAAATTTTTTAAAAAGTACAACAAGAACTATAGAAAAGCCAAAAGTTTACCAATACTTAGAACAATTTGTTAAGAAATTATTCAAAATGAAAAGGAACTAAAATGGCTCACTCATCAGAAACCACACGCCATTCTATAGTTCTTGTTGTACTTTTTAAAAATTTTCTGTTGAAGCAATTACTTTTTGCTGCAGCGTTTGCACGCAAAAACGTCTATTGTTTTCACTACTTTTCATTTTATCATTGTTTTTCTTTTAATTTATTTTCTTTTAATTTAAATTTCTATTATTTGTTTTTGTATTTCGTTAGATTTGGCTGCATATGCGCCTTTCTATTTAATGCAAAATATGTTATTGTTTTTTATTTTAATTAAAATTTAATTAATTAATTTTGCTAAATTTTAAGAATTATAACTATTACAAAATCAACCATTTATTTTATTATCGATTAAAAGGAATTCCTTCGAACTGGTGATATCACAAATTTTTTTGGTTATTTGAATTTTAAGGATTTAACTTTGAAAATTAATAAGAGAAGAAAGAAGCTAGTATGTAGAAACTTTAACATAGAAAATGTTCTTGAAGTTTGTAAAATTGCTCTCATAGGTAGTAACTTGTTTTAATTTTTTAATGAAAACACCTTAAATATTCCATTACCTCACTGAAGTATGAACTTGTAAAATTAAAATATTTATGCCTATTTTTAAAAAATAAAAGCAAGAAGAGAGAGAGAAAAGAATGTAGTCATTTTTTAACCTGAAGTGATGAAATACACCGTTTTAATTATTAAAAGTATCAAGACAATTGAAATTAAATTGTTCGTAATTGTTTGAAAGATGCAATAATATTTATAGATAGTAAATTCCATAAATTGTTATAAATTGCTTCTTTTTTCCAATTACAGGAAGGTCTACTGAGCATAAAATTGCATTTTTCTGACGGAACGTCGACCATGCTTTCAGACATAACAGACACTGATTATCACTTATCTGTGGATACGTTCGATAGTGGAGTCGTGGCGTTTGCCCCAATGGCTGGCCTTCACCACCCGAGAGTAATTGCTATTGGGAAAGGAAAGGGGGACCTCCTCCATGTTACATTAGAACTAGCAGAAAGGTGTCAGAAACGCCGAAGTCAACCTCTAGCTATGGCGTATGCTTACATAGACGTTGACTTTACTAACAATAAAGCCATCATGAATGACGTTCGTGTTAAACCACCGAAAAACCTCGACGGTGGCAGGAAGCGAACAGACCACATTGATTCATTTTCTCCATCAGGTGGAGATGTTGGAGAAACATTTATCAATTCGAATGATGCCAGTTCTATTTTGTACCAGGATGCTATCAGCCACCGCGGAAAGTCACATTACCACGAACCCGCAGTTCAGGCTCGTCAGAACCTGGTCCATCCTTCAGACCTTACACCCCTCGAAATCGGAATGTATGCACTACTTGGCGTCTTCTGCCTAGCCATTTTAGTTTTCCTAGTGTCTTGTTCCGTGTTTGCTGTGCGATATCGGCGCAAGCAGATACCTCCTGTCACAGAGACCAATGACACAGTGGCTCATGCCCACGACTGGGTATGGCTGGGCAGGGCCACACTGGAGAGGAATTCGGTCAACACGCGTTGCTCGCAGACTCTGGTGCCGATGGCCGATTTCAACGGGAATCACCAATCTGAGGGGCTTGACACGAACACAACCAAGGTGCAGCGGCGGGAAAAGAAGCCAGGTTCTCGCCCGGTGGGCAGTGGTTGCCGAAGTAGCAACGTCTCCTTTCCTGGATCAGAAATCAGCATTAGAATCACGACCAACCCGCAGGAATTGAGAGAGGACGAAATAGCGATGCTGGAGAAGAGCACTTCCACCTGTAACAACGGCGGAGGGTTGGTGAATAATTCAGGAAGTGCCACCGTCTCCAGAGAGAAAAGGGTTCGAATCGTCACCAATCCAGTCCCTCCCCCTCTGCCTCCTGGTAATAATCCACTGAAACTATTTCCACCTCACCCACCACCTCCCATCCCACCTCACCGTAACTTCCCACCTGCTGTACCGCCCCAACAAAGACACCTAAAAGAATTCCACATGGGCAGATTCAGGGGACCAACCAACAACGGAGAGTGGGAATCGGTTGCTCAGGGTATGAATTACGATCAACTCATCGAGTACTTCGAGAATCTGAAAGAATCCAATGCTTGAAGAGCTGAATGTAACCAAATTTTTCAGTTCTGACAGCAGCCGTTATGATTCCTCCTCCCGACAGCTACACTCCAAGTTATGGTTGGTGATGAAGATGAGTTGCATTACAGCAAGGTTCAACTTGCAGCGGTTCTAGTCTGTTACTACTAAATGAAATACCACACTTTATGTTCATGCTTACAATTGATCCGAATGTGCAAATTCTTTCCGTTGGAATTGCACCTGTTGTGGAATTTTCTCTGAGCCTTCAAATTGTCGATTTGTCTGTAGTTGTCTCTAGTCCATCTTTAACCTGTACATTTTATTGAATTCGAGAGTCACCAAGAAATACCGTAGGGAGTTTTTTCTAAATGATGTTACATGTGTGTTTCAGTTTTTATAATGTTGATAAGCATGGATGACAAATGTTAGGACCCTAAATTACGCTAGGAATTCATTTGTGAGCTAAAATAAGTGTCTAGTAGTTACTTACGATTTATTTACATTACTTTGTACGTAAATGAGAATTTATTAGCCAAACTTTTTCATGTTTCATAGCTTTTTCTTATTCTTTTTTTAATCTGAAGTACAAAAAGGTCGTCTTCTGCTCAACATGCATTTATTTTTTTTTTTACAAGTTAGTTGTTACGTTTATCTTTCGTTCCATTTTATAACTGCGATATTAAAATTTTTTTCTAATTTGGGGCTTTGTTGTACAAGTTTTCCCACTATATTTACAATTCAACCCAATTTTTTGTTGAAAGTGCTTAGTATTCAGGAAAACATTCATAGAAAAATGTGTTCATAATTCCAGTCTGAAGTTTGCGTAAGTTTCTTAATTTCCATGAAAAATATTTTTTAAATAGGACCATTTGCTGTGTTGACATTTATTTGTGTATTCTCTTGATACACAAAAGGAATAATTTTGTGAACTTTCTCACATGCATTTGTAAAACACAGCATACATTCAGGATTGCACACAATACTTAAGTGATATTAATTTGTAGGGATGCATGAGAATTTAAGTGTATTGTCAATGTTGCTTGATTTTAATTTTTTAAGAACATGAAGCATTTATCATCAGTCATGCTGTTTGATAGCTGATATTTCAGTTTTATGTAGCTTTTTATTTGTATAAAATGCTGTCCAAAGATTATTTCAGAGATCTTGTAATTAAACCATTAAAGCTGTATATATTATTTATAAGAGTTCTGTGTTTTCTTCTAAATTTATGTGTTTCGATATATCATTCATTCTATGTATGAATATCTTTTAAATCCACAACCATACAACAA
Source organism: Araneus ventricosus (assembly GCA_013235015.1). Classification (NCBI taxonomy): domain Eukaryota; kingdom Metazoa; phylum Arthropoda; class Arachnida; order Araneae; family Araneidae; genus Araneus; species Araneus ventricosus. The sequence goes on along the minus strand of BGPR01000607.1, from coordinate 340,410 downwards.
TGACTTTAATTGGAATGTTATGCAGGTTGTCTACCATGTTACAAGTAAAATCATCCAAGACTATAATTTTGTGATCATTTTGGCTTCTGGTACTGATTAACTTTTAAACTGTCATTCTAATTAAGAAACAATTTCAAAAATTATATAATAAAGATGTTACTCAAAAACATTTCAAATTCTTATATATTAAAACAGAGAGAAATTGATATTAAATGCTAAAGAAATTTGTAAGAAAATAATTTACTACTATTTTAATTGCTGCTATAGTGTTTAGAATGTGAAATATGAATTTATACAACTGTTTATTAATTTAAATAAAACAGGTACATGCATTGCTGTACATTAAATTTAAACATTTAGGTTTTACCCAAGGTATAAGCATTCAGTATAATGATTAGTTCTGTTTAACATATGATTAAGCAATAAAAAAAAATATTAGATTCGAGACTTTAACATTTTTTTAAAGAACAGCCATCTTGTTCAGAAAGCCAGAGACATTTTCACCAGCTTTGAATGCTGTAAGAATTCCTAGTAACTAAAGAAATTTTCAACATAAATCCTTGACTTTTTCACAACTGAAAATCAGACTTTTCGTAACAAGTGGACACCTTGATATTAGAAATCAAAGGAAAAGAGTACTAAGTGCAAATCAACTAAACAACATACTTCAACTAAATTGCCTTATAAGTTATTGAATAAACTACTCTTCTTGACATTGCATGACATCAGAAGTTTAGTTTAATTAGATGAAGATCGCATTTTAAATATAACATGAGTGTAATTTTGGAAAAAGGGCAACTTTAAGGAAAGACATGAATGGTGACTTGTCCATTGAGCAATCCCCTGCTATTATTCCAAGAACTTATTTTTTTCATAACATTTATCAGATTTGGTACCCACAGAGATAAAAGCATTTGTTGATCATGTGACAGGGTTCGTACACATTTCCTTAAAAGAAAATCAAGGACTTTTAAGGACTAAAAAAACCAAAAAAATAAGGACCTCTGAATTGAATAAACTTAACGAATTGTCGCACGCATTTTAAAATAAAATCTCATTTTTGCAAATTCAACCTATTAGATGATAAATTATAATATAAAACATAGAAGATACATTACAAATTTAACACAACAAAACTCCTAAAAAAATAAGAGTTAATAAATTGATGAAAAAAAACCCATGAAACTGGTAATCAAATTAAATATCTTTTAATTCCAAACTTTTTTCATTCAATTTTACATCCAAGGTATTTATTTTAATTTCTTTTTCAGAAATTGTTTTTCTTAGTTCATGTGATTGAATAAATAAATTTATGTCCTTTGACATAAATTAGCTAAATCATTTGCTTTCTCATTTGTTTGGTGCATGTCCGTTTGGAGGAACATTTTCTGTTTTAAAAAATCTATTTCTTCCTCGAGCTTTTCGTTTCAGTTGTTTTGTTTCAGTCTTTTCTTAGGATCTTTCACTTTCTAAATACTGCATGTATTTTGGTCTAGCTGCTGAGGTGGCAGCTGTCCTCATTTCTTTAGTAATTTTTAAGTCATAAATAGTCCCAGACAGCTTAATAAATTCATGATTTATACGCTGGAAAATATATGAAGCATCTTTTAAATTTTCTATTTCCAGGGCCTTGTTCACCGAAAAACCTCATTGTCCATGTGACAGTATTGATACCATTTTGATAATCTTCCAAACTTTTTCATAATGCTTAGTACTAAAATAAGTTTGTAAAAAATTATCAAGGGAATCACTCTTTGGATTGAAAGAAGTAAATTCAAATGAATTTGGCTTTACAATATTTAACAGAAAATCTGCATAGAGTAACAAAATTTCGTCGCTATCTTTTCCCAAAATACATTTATTTTGCGACAATACAATCAATACTTTTTTCATTTTTTCCTGTGCTTTTTCGGGATATCCAGCCATTACTCGTGGATCAATGCAAATCGCAGGTCTTACTAGTGCGTAATTCACAGGACATTTCTGCATGAAATGTTTTATCATTGTTATGATGTTTTTCCGACTATCCTGTCTGAGTGTGAAAGCATCCTTGTCTGCTAATTCCTTATTTTTTTTTATCTTTTCTTTATTAGTTGCTCTGCAGCAAATCCTAAATACACTTAACTTTTATCATTATACAAGTTTGGGTCACTGAAGTTGAATTAACAAGTTTTAAAAACATCACTTGCAAAAAATGGAAGTAAAGGTTTATAACTTTGATACTGTTCTAAAAATGGTAACAGCACTTTTGACGATCATTCCTATGGAACCATGGACCAATAAAGGCCATCCGTAACTCCTCCCTTATTTCCCAAAGTGTATGCGATGGATATGGATTCGTAGAACGCGAGCAGTGTCGTCCCCCCACCGCAAGAGCCACGTCGACCGAGATTAGAGCCGCCTAGAAGGAGGAATTAGAAAAACGATAATCGGTGAAATTTTAAATTTTTCAATAATGGCACAGTAAAAAATAAGGACTTTTTAAAAATGGGGCATAAAAATAAGGATTTGTAAGCACTAAATGTAAAAGTAAGGGCTTGTACGGACGCGTACGAACCCTGTGTAACTGCAGTTTAGATGTGAAAATCTACAGATGTAGTAGCAGTATGGTGGGTTTTTTTGGCACAAGGTCCAGTGAAGGACAAACTGCTCCAAACACAAGGTTGATTGAAATATGGAAACCAAACTTCAAGAAAGTTGGACAGAGTAAAAAAGAACTACATCAATGGTATAAAAAAGTAAAAACTGTTGAAATTTCAAATGCAATGGGAGAATCCATTTATTCTGAGAAAATTAAAAAGTTTAGGGTGATATTTTTCACCTATTAAATCCTTTAGGTTTAAAACACTTTAAGGAAGAAACTTATACGATGACTAAAACTAGGATATTCATTTAAAATTTGGAAAATAGAGTTGATCACACCACAATTAGAGCAGGTGGGAACTCGTTCTCAAAGTAGCAGATATCTGCACGTGTAACGTGCGAGCAATGCGGACACGAGTTCACATCCAAGCCACAGTTTTTAAAACAGCCCACATAGTTATGATTGATTTCATTTAGTGTTAATTTATTACCAAAAAAAAATGTTTTATGAACAGCGCAACATCAGATGTAGGGACAGCAACAGGTATTGATGACAACTTTGCAGCGTTGTTGGCCAGCTCATTACTGTGAATACCAATTTCCTACAGACAGAGGAAGTTGAGCTACAAACTGCTTGGCCTGTCGTTTAAAATGCATTGCATATCAATGCATATACAAGGTGGGAAAGATGTTTCTAACCCCATAAAAGTGTTGAAGAAATTGCTCAGCAGAGGGAAAATCTGAAAAGTGACATTTCTTTTATCTTTTTCTCCTTTTCCCTCCCTATCTAAATTGTTTTAATTGTAAAAAAAATTCACTTTATCATTCACATGGAGGAAAAGCTTAATATGCATTATTTAATTTTTTTTTGTTTCTCCTTCTATAAATTATGCACACAAAGTAAATCGTTATTCTTGGAGGAAAATATATATATCTTAAAGAATATTTTCAAATATTCAGTTCAGGGAAAGAAACACAGCGATTTAATTGCACTTAGCAAAGCAGTTATATCAACATGTTCACATATAATTTTCTCTTAGTATAATTAGATTAAGAAGACATGAAATGCTGCTCATTTAATAATGCTTAAAATGCAGAATATTTTATATGTGACATTGAATTTAACTAAATTTTTTAACAATCATCATTTATAAAAATAGAAAGTTATCAAGAGATAGCAAATGCTTTAAAAAATTTGCCATTACTTTTCAAATGAAGCCTAACTTTGTTTCTGAACAATCGAAAATAAAAATCAACTCATACTAGAAAAATGGATGGCTGTTTGGAAAAGTTCACATAAAAATATGAAAGTTCTCTAACATTTTAATATTTTTACTTAGCTATATAAGGACTCATAACTGAAAAAAAAAAAACTCAAACAAGACTTACAAAAAAAAAAAAAAAAAAAAAAAAAAATTTTAAACCAACAAAAAAAAAAAAAAAAAAAAATCATATACAAGTTTTAAACCCTCATCATAGAAAATACAGAAAGAGTACTTAAGTTTTATTCAGTTTATATAAAATCCAAAGTATAACAGTAATTTAGACAAACAATTAAAAGGATATAATGCAGGGCTTATTAAACTGCAGATTGAGACACTTTTTGAGGTTGCAGAGAACAATACTGGTGTCCTGAAGTCTCACAACTCCTACCTATACATTTTTCCAAGTTTGTAGTCAAAAACAATTAAGAAAATCATCTCGAATTCATATACATTTCACCAAATAATTATTTTTCACTTCTTTATTCATCATTAATCCTGTATATTTTTGGCTTATTCTTCAATGAAGTTGTGGCACAATTGTGTAGATGGAAATGGTATCGAGAAACTGTTTGCTATTTGAGTAGGTGTCACAGGAAGAAAAAGCCAATTAAGATAATTTTTCATGAATAATGACGAAATAAATGAAACAAAAATAAAAATCAAATTAACACCATAAAAAATTTATTTAACTGTTTGCTTCATCACACTTCTTTACAATGTAGTTTCTGTACACACAAACTTTAGTCAGAACTTTTGGATGGAAAGCTAAAAGCTTTTGGCACAGGTTTAATGCCAAAAATTAAAATTAATAATATAATAAATATCTCCACTTCTAATATTACTGCTGTTTGAAAAAGAAAATGTAACCGACAAAAGACAAACATATTTGGCATGGTCCCCGAGTTCTTTCCAACACATTTATCTGCACAAAAACTCAAGAATTATCCTTCAGCTTTAACAGCTGTTGCATCTCCTGCAGCAATATCTATCACTTCATTTGTATTTAATTCACCGGGCATAACACATTTCCATAATCCATAAGTTTTCCCAACAATAGTCTGCCAGAGACGTAGTGTTCCATCTTCACTTCCACTGGCGTAGAGTTCGCCATCAGGTGAAAACTGTACACAGTGAACAGGTCCAAAGTGCCCTTTAAAAGATTCTGAAAAAGAGAAATGATTGAGATTTTAGCATGTTTTTAATCTTTTCTTAAGCAAGCAAAGAGTACTTTTTATTGAGATGACAGTATCTAAAGTAAGGTTGTAATTACACGAAAATAATGCCTCAGAAATAATGTTTCATGTATAACATACAAATATTAACAAAATCTAATTAAGTGAAAAGAGTTGCACAGTAATATAAAAACACTATTAGTACCTAAACAGGATATCACACAACAGCCTGTGTTGATTTAAAAAATATATATATATAAAACTCATGTGAAAAGATGGCTGTAAAAATTCATAAAAACTGGATCCTCTTCCTCCTGCAAGTCAAAACAACATTCCTGGCTTTGTAAATTTTTACCATTGATACACAAGAGTCTTTCAGTGCCTGCATTTCTTTATTCTTTTAGCTATAGAATGGCCAAGTTTGAAGTGAAATTTAGAGTCTATCCTTCTTGGAACATTTGATAATATCTTCTAAGAGTTTATTGAAATAGACACCAACATACTGCAGGTATCAGAAAATAATACAACAATGAGTTTTCAGTGGTGAATATATTGAATGTATTCTACTATAAACAGGTACACAAATGGCAAATGAATATATCTTATGCCACAATTTGCTTATTTTTACACTATTCCAATTTTTCACAAATACAATGCCATTTACAGTGAAAATTGTTATCAAAAGATTCATGATATGAAGATCTCTAACATGCCAATTATTTTAAAAAAAAGTTTTCAAAAGACTAATGAAAAGATTTTTCATAACTGTAAATAAAATGTTGAGAACCAGAGTGGTCCAAATCCACAATTTTCGCTAAACTGAGCTAGGCACATAATCATACGGAAAACATGTTTCATTCAAAACCAGAGTATATCCAAAGAGTTTTAGTTACCGTATACTAGGCAGCAGCAGTAGTAAAAAGGTTCACTTTCAATATTCAGAAAATATGATGCCTAGCTCAGTTTAGTGAAAATTGCAGGTTACTCTGGTTCTCAACACCTCAAACATTTTTATTCTCATATTATTGATTTATCTAATATTCATTATTCAAGTACAGTAGAACCTAGATTATCCGACCCTCGTTTAACCGGAACTCTCCGTTAACTGACGTCGGTTTCCTGCCTTTTTTTTCAGCATCTATTATCTGAACACTTAAACAATACTTTCTGTTAACCAAAATCCGTTTTTTAAAGCTTTTTTTTTTTTACTTTCACATTCCTTGTGTATGCAAGCGTTCTTTCCGAACTACGAGTACAGACAAATATTTTGGTTCCCCTTTCTTAGAATTCCTTTGAACTTAGATCTCCTGCCATCCCCTGTGCACACGTCTCTGTTCTAAACAAAAACACTCCCCATTTCAAAATTTGGAATGCCGTACTGCCAAGTGCCACAACAATCGAATGCTATTGCATCCTCTGATTGTAAGCAAGTGCAAGGAACAAAACCTCTTTTGTCATCTTTTCACAAACAGAAATTTTCACAGCTGTAGAATTTCAAAGGAGGGGGGGAGAAATCAATGTCAGATTTTCGTTACATTCTTACAATTGGCGTGCCTACCCTTTGTGGATGATTCTACTCCGGAAAAAGGTGATAAACATAGATGAGACTTTGCGAAATTCTAGCGTGTAACTGTTTGTTCTCTTTTTCTGCAGTTTGCTGCTGTTATTTCCAATCAAAATCTTTTTAGTGCTATTAGTTCAAAATAAATTTTCATTCATAATTTGAATTTAGATATTTATTTAGCAGTTTAAATAGTCATAATAGGAGTTCGATAATGATGTTACATATTAAACTAGATGATTATTGAAAAATTCTCTATTATCTGGAAATTTCGATTATCTGATGTAGGTTCGATCCCATTTACGTCAGATAATCGAGGTTTTATCGTATCAATTTATGTGATGTTAACCTTATTTCAACACAAAAACTTTTCAAATATCGGAAAAACACAAGCCTTTAAAACTAAATAAGTAAATGCAAAATAAACTTTCAAACCAAAACAAACATAACTTTTAAAACAAATTCTTTACACCTTTATTACTTAACACAAATCTGAAATGTCGCTAATTGAATACATTAGTCTAAGTATGCCCACATATATGAGTTTTCAAGCTTTTGTATACAAATAATATACAAAATATTGAACATCATACCTTATATCGACTGCATTTTAACATAACTATTTTTAACATAATTTAACATAATATATTTTAAAAAATGACTAAATCAATTTTACTACCATTTAATTCTTCAATTTCTACAGTTCCAATTAGAGACCAATGTTAATTTTGTCAGTTAGATGTGACTACAGACAACAGGTGGTAGCCATGTATACATTTTTGAACACGAATAGCACCTGAAATCAGTATTTACACAAGATAACCTGAAACAATTACAGAAGTTTAAAAGAGCCTATTTAACTGCTTAACAGTGGAAAGGCAAACATTGTTTTCCTTCTCAAATATTCAAGACAATTCTTACACTCCAGAAATTGATGACTTGGTAGGTATATAACATTTAACTCAGTTTGTAAGTAGACTGTTCAGTAACACAAAAGATGAAAATGAAAGTTTACAAAAGTCTGCTGAACAACGGTGATTTTAATAACTGTTGAACAATGACGATTATGATAACTGTTGAACTATGATTATTACGAAGCCTTACAAAAAGGGTTGCACATGAGCTTTTGCTGTAGACATATCAAAAACCAAATCTGGCTTTTGCCCAGCTGTTTAAAACCTTCGGCTTCTCTTAGTTCAAGAGACTATTTAAGCATTGTTCATAGTGACCACCTGAGGTAAATTATAAACAGATACCTTAGTGAAGTACCTGGCAATGTGTTAAACAAACAATACAATAGAATTCACCAAAGGTTCGTGATGTGTCATATTAATTACTGAGTATATATAGGGACTGTAACATTAAAAACAGATTCTTCGTTGGGCAAAAATGGGCCAGTCAATGAGGCATCTTAATGTAAAAAACAATTCATTCTTTTGTTCCAGCTATGGTTATGTTTGGCACCTTCCCAATGGTTGAATATCATTGATCAAGTTTTGAAAATCATAGAAACTAATTTTGTATGCCAATAATCCTGATTAACAAGATAATTCTGTATATACTTGCCACGCAATCAATAAAAAGTTAAACAACCAGAATTCTTATTAATGCCCTAGTCATTAAATATGTCCACATGGACTTAACTGAACATTTCTACATTAACTTTGTAAAATGAGTTAAAGCAATATCACTAAACAGTACACAAAAACTAGATGGCCAATACCAATTTTTTTCAATACTAAACTACCTACTTCCTCTTTTTCAATCCCCCTCAACAAATATTTCAATTTGTCAGATAAAAGAAATCCAATTGCTAGTAGACGAATAGTTTTACGAATAGTAGACGAATAGCTTTCCAGCTGCATTTTTCTGATTAATAAGAAAATCATGTTGCATTTCAAAACATAACCTCTAAAAATTTTTATAACTCTCACTTTATTATTCCAATTACTTTTTTTTTTTTGCCTTTTAAATGAAATAAAGTTTAATCAAGTCAAACTCACAGAATATCTAAATTATTTAAACATATAAACTATTTTACGTAAAGTTTATGTCATTGTGAAATAAGAGAACAGCAAGAGCAATAAACTGATTTTGGAAAACACAATACTATTCCAGAAAATACAAAAATGCATAGAAAATCAATTTTAAAACCAATTTACCTATTTCTGCTCCTGTTTCATAATCAAATTTATACATTTTGAAATCATCACCACCACATACAAAAACGGACTGATCGGGATGAAGAGAGGCACTATTAACTTGAGAGGGTACATTATATTCTTTCAGTTTTTCAAACCTGGAAATAAAAGTGGCAATCACTGACAGAAAATATATTAATATTTTCATAAAAAGCAGTATAAACATTTAAATTGCATGCAGGGGTGGTGCCAGTGTGGTGTTCGGGGACAGGGCCTACCCCGTCAGGGATGCTGTGTTCCTCGTAAGGGGCAAATTTTTGTACTCCATTCACCAACAGGGTATTCAACTAGTAGATATATAATGATCTGGTGAAAGTTTGATACAGTCATCATTACACCCCCTCCCCGTAGGGCGGACTTGAAAGCCACTCCCAATTACATGTGGATGAAATCTCGAAACATCCTTAAAAAACAGGGAGTTTTGATGAAGAAAAGGGTAAGAACTTCCTCCCTTTTCAAATTACTGGAAAATAGGATCAGTGGTTCCTTTCAACTGTCCATAGAGTTTGCACGTTCTTGTTTTCCCTCATTATCAATAAAATGTAGCCATCACACGGCTACATTTTATTGATAATGAGGATAAGGAAATAAAACTATCCTGAGTGATTAGACAACAGACAGGAAATAGAAATCTAAATAAATCAGTGGTGCAGCATCTTTACAGAAAGAAAAATAAAATATTAATCAAAAATTAATTGAATTTCATAAGAGAATATAGTAAGTATATTAAATTTTCAATTTGAATACACAATTAAATGAAATATTAATTCCTAAATCAATCAGGAGTTTTAGACAGACTTGAAAATTATTGAAGAAAAAACATACATGGTTTAATAACTTCACCCAACTGTGTGAGACATAACAAGATACCAACAAACTGAATGATATTTTGATCATCAGAAATGGATATATTTACTTTAAAAATCTGTTACAGAAACCCATGGGAAATAATTAAAATGTTAAACTTTTGTTAACAATGAAGACTTAAGAGATTAGTTTTAAAGTAGGATGAAAATGCCTGGGTAGTGGGAGTATTATTTTACAATACATTAATCTATACATATTTTGAAATTCAAGATTAACAAAAGAGTCATGTTTTAACACAACATAAAAATAACAATCAAATGAAAAACAGCAAAATATAATCTTTTAATCATGTTTTCCTGTTAAAGAAAGGAGGGGATAAATTATACTTTAAAGAACAGATCTATATTTGCTGATATGACAAGTGACATGCTTTTTGCAAGATGAGTTTACAAAAAAAAAAAAAAAAAGCCGATAGCTCAAAATTAAAAAATATAATTCAATATCTGAAGTTTACAGATAGTCTAAGAAGGGCAACTTACTTTTTGACATTGTAAAAACTAACAGAATGACCATGAGTGATGACCAGGATTTCACCATTTGACGATAGTTCCAAACTGCTAGGAGAAGTATCAAACTCCAGCTTTTTCACATCTTGCAGAGAAGTCAGATCCCAAAATCTAATAAATAAATCAGAGTAAATCATACTTGAGATATTACACTAACAAGAAACAGTTATTTAAAAAGGAACTTATTGCTATGAGAATAATATAGCCTACCTTACTGTTTTATCATCAGCAGCACTTACAACCATGTTTTCATCATGTAAGAAAAGGGCTTTTTTCACAGCAGCAGTATGTCCACTCATTATTTCACCGGCTGCAAGAAAGCATGCAACAAGTCAACAAGATTTTCGTCCTCACTTTTTTTGGTTAACACTTAAATAGTAAATTATGATTCAGAGTAAAAATAAATATAATTGAAACTCGGACTGCATTGATCTCTTCAGTAACAGCCATGGCAGCAAGAAAATATCAAGCATCCAATACAGATGTTTGATCCTTTTTCCCCACCCCCCCCCCCCCCAAATCCTAACAAGCATGTTTATCATTTAACCAGAAAACTGATAGTTATCTCAGTCATAAATTATAAAAACTAAACAAATAGATATTTCACGGCATATAAAATTGTACAATTGAATTATAGTTAAAAATCAACAGAATTTATGCAGACTAATTAACAAGGGGAAATATGTCTGAAGCTAATAATAAATTATAATTACTTACACTTTTACACCTACTCTTTTATGAATCTCTTATTTAAAAAATTGTTCCTGAAAGCAAATTCAAGGACTTGCAGAATTAATGCTAATGATCCATTTTTTTTTCTTTTCATCTTATGAATTTTAAGGAGACCCTTTTTAAAAATATAAATTCAGTGTTCAGCATCTTAAAAAAGAACATGAAACAAAAATGGCTAATTCTTCAATGGAAAATCAGAATATTTCTTAATCGGAGAGAGAATTCAAATTTGATTCATTGGAAGCCTTTCATTGGAATTTTTTTTAAGTAAAATTTAAAAATAATGTGCATTTTCTTAATAACACTTTTTTTTATAAACAGGAATACAAAATTTAAATTTTACACGAATTCTGGAAAATATGATAAAAATTAACTTTGATTCAGAAGAAGACAAAATTTGGAATTATTTAAAATTTGGAAACACAGACTTTCAAAAGTGCTTAAATTATAATCATTACCTATAGAAGTAATGAAATGAACTAGCATTTTTAGGAAGTACCTAATATTTAAAGAGAATGAAACTGTAAAGAAAGTCTAAAAGAAAAGTTAGAATTTATATCACATGCATATTTAATTAACATTATCAACTTTTGTATAGAATAGTTTTCATATACATAAGTATGGTGATCATTCAATATTGATAGTCATTAATTGTTTAGAATGGCCAAATAATATATAGTTCATTTCAATATTTCAAGACTAGCACTTTTGGACGATTTTACACCTGAAAGAGGTGACAAGCAATGAGTAAGATGAGCACATTTCCCGAGTTCTCTGCTTGGAATTTTTTCCTTTCTGCTTTGTTTGGCCACACTAAGTAAACATCTCTCCCTCCACTTTTCACATTTCCCCTATTTTGGTGAAAATAACTCTCACTGGCGCATGCACAAAAGCGCGGAGGGTTTTAGAATCCAAGAACATACAATAACTGGATATTTGTGAAAAACATTTGTGTAACATATTGAATATAAAAGAAATGTATGTAGCTACTTCTTAAAAGTAATTTTTCTATCAATCTCAGTTAATAAGACATATACAACTTCCTGGTATATGTGATAAATGGTCATCTAGAATTTTATGTAGAGTAAAAGTCCAGAGCGATGGTACCATCTCAGGTTTTGCTTTTGTCTTCTGATCATTTTTCAAAACAGCCCTTGTATAACCTTGCAATGATAATCTTACAAATCAAATCAGAATTTTTGAATTGCTGCGAAATAATGAATGGCATCTATGCCTTTTTCTTCAATACTTTCATTAAGCACTAAGAACTGTACAATATTTCTAAAATATTGCTCAATATCTTCAATGCTGAACAATCTCATAACAATGTTGTAGAGCATTTGTACTATTTAAGCAAAGGCTAATACAAAGATATTTGTTCTTTCACAAATTTAATATGCAATGGCCATACAGACTTTATAACCTAGGATGTGACAAATTTGGAACTAGGAATTCTTACATTATAAAACAAACTCTACTATCAAGTAACTTTTGCTTTTCTCTCTATAAGAGCAATAAATGTTCAGAGTCGACTTTTTGAAGATGTATAACATGGTGTTTAGGTTCCTACAACATTCTGTTAAGTGAATCCACATTTATAGAAAGCAAATAACCAGTTTAGAAAATGAGGTAAATTATGAGAAAAAACTGTGTTCTTGGATAGTTATAGATATGTTTTACACACTTCTCAAGCTGCATTAAAGAGAAACTTCTTCAAATAAAAGGCATCTTACCAGAGGGTTATCTGTATGATAGATATCTGCAGGATGTACAGAACAAAAAATTCTTACTTTGAATTATTGTACAAAATATATACTCCTTTCCTATCACCAAAAGGAGGAGATAATAAAAATAACTTACCATCTTCAGGTCTGAGAAGATTGAAGACACGTACTTTCTTATCATTAGAGGCTGTGAGGAGTTTGGAATCATCGGAATTGAAATCAACACTTTTTACAATATGAGGATGTGGAAAAGTATGTAGTTCTTCACCAGTAATGGCATCCCAAAGCTTAAATAAATAAATGAAAACATTAAGAAAAGAAAAATATGAATAAAACTATTTAAAATAGTTTGTAAAATTGATCAAAAATTTGTACATACTTGCTATTTAAATATTTATATATTTCTCTTACATGAACCAGTCTTGATACTTCATACAAGTAAAGAGTTTACCATTTGGAACTAGCAACATTCTATACTCTAAATTAACAAAAGTTAAACTATTTTAAAGAACAAACCGGAATTTAGAAAAAAAATGAATAAAAAAATTTAATAAATAGTGTTTTGTACATATTCGTTAGGAAATACTTAGAATTATTTTTCCTCCTAAAGCCTTATTCTTTTTTAAAAAAATATTAACAAAGGGAGAATTTCATAACTGTAATAATATTATTGAGAAAATGCTTTATTTCACTAAAATTCAGGTTAGGTTATATTAACGTCCCGTTTTGAAGCAACACGAGGGCTATTTAGGGACGGACCTCGTAATTTTGAACCGCGGTCAGATGACGAGGACGACACCTGAGCTGGCACCCCCCTCTCCAAACTTCCGCGCCACACCAACGGGAGGACGTTTGGCCACTACGTATGATTTAGCGTGCAACAGGCCCCATACACGGCGGATCTTCAGTGGAATCGGGCTTCGAACCTGCGACCCTCCGGTCCCGAGGTCGAAACCTTACCACTAGGCCACCGCGGCCTCCACTAAAATTCAGAGCTCGTGATTTACGCCATTCCTAAAAATATTTCATGAATGCCAAAATTATGGTATTTTTATGCATAAAATAACAGATGAATATTTTGCATTTCTTATAGCATATTTTAACCCTTAAAAGCCTGATTTTTAAAAAATTGATTTTAAAATGTTTTTTGACTTTTATTTCTTGAATAAAACATGGGAAAATACTTTGAAAAATTCTATATTGTTTTAAATATGGTTTATGGCTAAAAAACAGTTGTTACCAACTGACAACACTGGGCTTTATTTCAGAAAAAAATTTCCTTGATACAATTCTGTAATGTCAAACACAGATGAATTTTAATAAATAATAATATGGATAAGGAATTTCTTCAACATTTGAGAATAAAATCTGGTTTTCTCAAGCATACAAACAAAGCAAAAAAAAAAAAAAAAATGCAGCCTCAAGTGAAAAAAATCAATTTATTTTTTTATCAGCACTCAGGTTGGAATCTATAAATTGTAAATTGATTTAATAAAAATTTCAGTATGTATCCTATTGGCAACAACAGGCATTAGAGCTTCAGTCTTATTCTCAAGATTTTAGAAGACAAAATTGGGTATGCTTCTTAAAGGCACCACTGGGCCTTTTAGAGTTAAATAATCTGTTGAATGAGAGTAAAGCAAACTGCGAGACACATTTCTGAAAGGTTGAATAGAAAGGTTTCATTTTACACAAAATCAAACATGGGAGCTCAAAATTCAAGGTACTTAACTACTACAAATGAGTAATTCTAATTGATAAAATGCTACTTTTATAAGTTCTTTGTCAAAAAATTAAACACACATTTTTTTCAAAATAACTTTTGATTTACCTTGGCTTCGAAGTCAGCTGATCCAGATGCTGCTTTAGAAGCATCTTTATTTAAAGCTACTCCCCAAACAGCACCTTTATGTCCAGTAAATGTTCCAATCCAGTCACCAGTATCCCCATGTCGAAGCATTGGTTTGCCATCTTCAAATAAATATTTTTAGTTATATATTAAAATTATGTGAAAGTTTGTCTCAAATTAGATTCTAAACAGTTATTATTACAAATATAAAAACAATCTTTTAATTCTTCTGTAATAGGGTGACCTGGGATAATTATGGGTCAAAAAACAATAAGATCCCAATATCAAGAAAAATATAAAAGATACAATTTAGAAATTTGTGATGGAGTTGACTTAGCAATGTAGCTTTGGCATTAAACATTCATTTTACCCAAAATATTTTTTAATTTTCTTAAATTGAATTTTTTAAGTGACCTATAATTACACGGCCCAATTCAATAACTCTTGACAGAATCATTTATAACATTTGTATGCCATATTTATAGCAGCATTATCAACATAAAAAGGATTTGAACCAATTAAAATTACTGGCCCATAGAATCTATTTTACACTGATGATCTCTAACTTGTCACGTTTAGGCCAGCGAAAGTTACCAGCTCTCTTTTTGAGAAATTTCATCTTGACATTTTGCTCATCTATTACTTAAGTAACTTTTCTGATGTAAAATGGTACATAATACACAGCAAAGTAAACTTGCTCTTTTATAGTGTCATGGATATTTGCAAGCAATATTTTAGCTTGCTCCAGAGTTGTATTTTTCTTTACTTGTTCAATATCTCCACTTTCACTTGGCACTTAGAGTTCTTCATTAGATGTATTTGAGAGGAAGGCTTGTTTAGCTGGTGGTTCATCCATTTCTTATTCTTGATGACACACTTCTTTTTACTTTTAGCAGCAATCTGTTGTGCTTTCAGAGCTGCCCCTTTCTCAATTTCTTGTTCAAGCACAGTTATTAGATCAAGAAAATCCTTACTGGTAATAACAGCCGAGTTAGTGTCAATTTTTCTTCTTGTTTCGGATTTCTGTCCAGATGGTGTCTGTCGCAACTGCTTGCTTAATATATCCTCAAATGTTGGTGATATTACTGTTGGTGCACCACCTTCCACCGAGTCTAGAATTTGCATATGGTAAATGTGGAGTTTACGGTACCCACCTGTTTCTCGGCAATTTTTCTTGGTGCAATTTTATGTGCCATCGCCAAATACTGTTTTGGATGTACAGTGCGATTTTTATTGCTCCCTTGCACATGCGTCACCTGAAAACGAGAGATTCAGCATGCAATGCCTGTGGCATTTGAAGTGTGTACCGGGCAAATTCTTTAACTTAAAAAAATATCAGCGGCTTCGCTTTCAACATAACAGATTACTCGTAACTTTGGTTATTCATTGAGAAATGAAACACACAGAATAACATACACGGTACATAACCGATATTTAATCTGAAGAATTCCAAACGAAGTTTTATTCAAATTCAAATTTATCGACCAATCACATCTTAAGGGTTGAACAAAACAGTTCAATCGAAACATGGCACAATATAGCCTGATAAGCAAAACACCGATGAAAAGATAAATTTCTGCGCATAAGCTCGTTACTCGTTAAAAATATCTAGACTCATCTAAAACAAGTGTTCTCTCATCACCGTTCTTGACGGCAAAGAGTTGGCAATCCTAAGAGGAACGAAGTAAGTGGGTACTGTAAACTCCACATAAACCAAAAGGGCATGTATTTAAAAACCTTACAGTATCTATATTTTAAAAAAAGCATAAACAAAAAAAAAATCCAAACACTTATGTAATTGTGGCATGGATCTTGCTAAAAAGTGCAATTTTTGCAAGCAATCTTTCTGAAAGATTATTTTGTAGTATGTTACAAAAACATCTCAACCCGTACTATGCAGCTAAGTTAAAATAAAAATATATCATGCATAATAAAGTAGACTAATGAGAGAGCCTATCCACCATTTTAGAATTTGTCTAGTAGATACCATAGGGATAAAAACTAGGTAACCCATAATTACCCCAGAAAGAGTGTGACCTATAATTACCCCGGGTCACCCTAAACATATCATAATTTTTTTATATATAGATCTCAAAAAAGTACAACTCACTTTCAATATCAGCATTTTAAAGTTCAAAATAAATGAAATCAAAAGTACCCTTGATCTTACAGTATATACTGCAATAGTTAGTAAAAACATCTTATTGTTTTATATTAATAAAATTACAAGTTTATTTAAAATCAATAATCAAAATTGGAATTTTTAAAATCTTGTTTAATATACTTTAACAATGTTCTTCAAATAAAAATTGCATGAAGGACAGCTTAAAGTAAATAATTTGAGTTTAAAAAATGAATTTCTGAAAAATCAAAATTGTATTAAGAAAAAATTTAAAAAATAATTTCTTGAAGAAATCAAAATTATAATCCGATAAGTATGCGTTACTTCAAATGATATCATATATGCGATCAACTGCGCATTTCAAAAATGAATTCTCCGCGCGTTGTTTTTGTTTATTTACTACATTAGAGAAGAAAAAATATAAAGGCTGTTATCAGAATATAAAACTAATATGTAAAAAAAAATACTTGTATCAAACGAAATTATATTTACATTTTTCATGCCATTTGAAATACATCAATGTAGCGACAAAATTAAATAAAATTATAATTTTATTTGATTGCATTCAGCATATTAAGAATTACTTAAAATCTGACCATCTACAAAGTATATCCATTTACAGCGCATAAGTTAATTGAGAAAAAAAGACATGCTACCACCATACGTTCGATACCTACATTTTATAAGAATTCAATAGATACAACAAAAAATGTATTTGAATTAAAATATTTACCTTTACACGCAGATATTAAAAAATATCCAGCTGAAGTTACAGAACTAAAAGCAAGATCAACTACAGGCCTTGTGTGACCACTACAAGTTAAAGCTGTTTGTCGTAAGCCAGACATGTTTGCAATTTCGTTAATTCAGTGAAAAATTAAATTCAGATAGCAGCCACACAAAAACAAATTGAAAATACAGGCGAAATTTATTTTGATGAGATTTGACGAAAAGTGAACAGTTTCGGTTGCGAATATTACTGTAGCCATATACACCGGCTGCTTTTCTTTCTTTCTTTTTTTTCAGAACTTACCAAAAGTCTGATAGATAAGAGTTGCGCCTTTAAATAACTTTTAAAAAATGCTATTTAAGAAAATTTATAAAATAAGGAAACATTCAAACCGTTCGCATTTAGAACCAAATTAAGACAAACTCATCTAAAAGAATTAGCAAAAAAAACTAAGCATGATAGTTTTGGAAATGAGTTAAATATGCTTGAAGAATATGTAATAATCTTTGTATGTCATTATTGAATCAAAGATTTAATGCATTACGTTTTACGTTTTTATCACAATGATAACTGTAGCTGTAATTGCGGTGAACCGTGGTGCTTTGTTTTTGTTTACAAATTCTCAGTGTCTTTCTACGAATTTTATTTCACATCAATCTATGCGAATTCTTTCTTATTGAACATTTACATTTGCTTTTAGAGGTATAATTGATTGTTATAGTTAGCAAAAAATTTTCAGAAAGCAATTCTATAATCACATTTCACTGAAAAAAATCTAGGTATTCTAACGTTATGGGTTTGCATAACAAGTGCCTTGGAAACTATAATCTTAAATATAATGAAATGAATATGTTAATTCATGAACTAACTTGCGAGTATACAAAGGGCAATTTTAATAGCATCTTTGATGAAACTGCTATTTACCAACTTTGCTATTATATCAATTTTTCGAAGTCATCTTTAGTTAAAGATGTGAATTTTTAATTTAATATGTTTGTAATTATTGTGGTATTATTAATTTCAGTATTATAATAAAATTTCGTTTGTATTAGCTTCTATTTCAAGTTTTCTTTTTAAGTTTAGGTACTTGATATATTCAACTTTTTTTTTGTTTTCTTTGGATTACATATTTCTTTGGATACACATATATGTTTCTTTTCAATGTTATTTTGCTGTTTGTTTAATTGCATCTTATATTAATGCTCAAAGAAAAAAGTTATCAAATGGCTTGTTTTAAAATTTGATAAGGTTCATATTAAAATTTTAAGTTCATGATAATATATTTAATAAATATCAGGAAGATGATTTTGTAAAATTTACATGTCTGTCTTAAGCTAATTAATCAAAAATACTTAGATCTATCTGTTGTCTCTTATTAAATAATTTTAATCTTTAATAGATTTAAAATGGCAGCATCAGGAGAATTTATTACGCCTGCGAAAGAAATACATTCCTTAGCAGATATGAGGAAGTGGGAGAATTCTGATGTAAGTCATATTTTTTGAAAATTTTCTAATTTATTTCTTGCATAATTCTCTGCATTAAATTTTATACTTCATTCCTTTTGAAATCTCATTTCAATAAAACAATTTACCTATCAATGGAAACAAATATTTTGTATTATTTTTAATATGAATGCTGTTCTATAAATTAAAATTCCAATTGTAAAACATTGCAAAATTCATTGTTTTCAGAATTTTAGCTTCAAAATATTCTCATGAAAGGTGAATTATTCATATATGCATTTTCAGTTATCAATGAAAAGCAGAAATACTGAACTAATGATGGAAAGTCTATTAATTTGTCAGTAGTTAATTATATAAATTCACTTATGCTAAAAACATTAAATTTAATTCTAGTTTTATTAATAAGAGCGATGATTATCAGTTTGAAGATTTATCAGGATACAAAAACAACCTTTAGTTAAAAAACTGCTTTTCGCATATGATCTTTGAACTAATAGTCTAACCTATTAAGTTACAAAATTATTAACTCTTAAAATAATGAAATAATTGGACACTTCTCTGTTATCTTAATGATAGTCAAAATGAGCCCAGTAGGCAACCTCATGCTACTAAGTATGAAGCTTTTCACTAACATTAAGCACCAAATTGCTTAACTTGTGTACAATTTGGTAGCTTTTGTACTTTTATTCACAGAAAAGTAATTTCTCATGCTAATATTTGTTTTATGGGAATTGCTGTCAAACTAATGGAAGAATTACCAATGGAACTGCAACAAAAATTTTGTATAATATTTGTTTAGAAATGCAGAATAAGCTATCTCTGTATTGTGACTTGCTCCGATTCTGGTATGGAGGGTCATTTTTCATTATTATAGTTATATAAATGGTAATATTAATTTATAAATGGCAATTTAGCTATGCCATTTATCTCTTTCACACCTTCTTAGTTGCATCTCTGATTAATTTTATAATAGTTCACAATATGTGTAGAGTTTGAATGTTGAAAATATCTTAGTTATATACAAAAATTCTTAAAATATTAGAGATATCCTACATTGTTATGATCTGTTTTTTTATAAAGGAAATTACTCTGTGATTGATAAATCATAGTCATTAATATTCTCACATATGAAATCAAAATGAGGAACCTACAGAATAAAAGAGTTTCCTGTTACGGCCAGACATCGACACATTTCTGCGGAAACGCAGATTTCAGCTTTTTCGGCATCAGATTTTATCATTCCTAATTATTTTTTTTCCTTAATAATTCTACAATATTTTTAATATCTCAAGAACTTTTTGTATAAATTTATTTTATTATCCAATTAATCATTCATATTTTACTTCTCGGTATTTAGGTTTGGCACTATTCATTGAAGTTCAGCTTTTTTTTGTTCCAAGCATGTGTCATGTCTGTACAGTAAATTCACTAATGGATGATATATTTTAAGATATTAATTATGATTGTATTTGTATATATTTGGATTGTTTTCTTGTTTTTTAATTGAAAGATTATTGCTTTTAAACTTTTTTTTCCCTGTAATATTATTGATATTCTAGGCATTTGTTAAAGAGTACTGTAACATTTTTTACATTCCAGATCAGATATATATTATATTATCTTGCCTTTTTTTAATGAAGTTTGAATTTTTGTTTTAGCAATTTTTATCATTATTTAATAATTTCCAAAATTAGAAATATAAACGAAGCCATTTAAATGGATTTTAAAACTTTTTTTAAATAAGTTTTCATTTTTTAAGCAGTAGTTAAGACAAATTGTATGAAGTAATGCTCTTTTTTAAATGAACAACTTCTTTCTTGTAAGTCATTTTCAGTGACATTAGTCATAAAATAATTCTGGGCTTTAAATTTTAGGCATACCATGAATATACAGGATTTATTATGGCCATGAATGAAGCAGTCAAGGGAAAGAAAATATCAGATGTAGCTGCAACATCTGAAGTAAGTTATTTTTATTACTTACTGAGGTGCTATTAAACATTTTCTGTATGATGAAAAGAAATGCATAAAGTTTGTTTAAATAGCAGTTTTCAGCACTTGTCTTAGTAAAAATTTATAATACAAAAAGTCATTAAATATATATTAATCTAACTTCATATTGTAACCAAATTGTCTTGTGTGTGTATGTGAATGCAATCCAATAAGCAGGGTTAAAAAAATAAAACTCTTTATTTTACAAATATTCCAAGCAAAGAAACGTAGCACAAGTATTAACACAGCACTAGTAAAAATTCACGACAGAGACTACCAATAAATCTCAATACAGCGCTCAAAGGTTTCTTGTTAGCTCACCAGCTTGCTTGCTGATCAAATTCCAACTAACCACTTCTTGGCTTGAGAGCTTGCCTGTATACTTTTCAACAGGAAGTGACTTCATCACGTAGGAAGTGACGTAATCTTTAGAAAGTTCATGAAACCAGTAGAAATAGGTTAAAAGTTCGAGGTCCTTCTAGTAAATTCTTTTTGTCGCCAAGATTAGCATCTCAGGGAAACGACTTTATAGTTTTGTAACAATATTATCAAATATTATCTAATCCTCTTACATCTATGAGATTTTATGAGTAGGTTCTTATGTTTTATAGCAGGCCCTAAGCATTCTTGGCGAACTTCGGCTCCTGTGGCTAGTGACATCGTAGGATGTTATTAAAGTTAAAAAAATCTGCATGGTGCCTACTTAATGGCCTCTTAGAAAAGAATATTAAAAAAAAAAAATACTAATATGAATTCAAGAACATTAGCAAAAATGTAACACAATGCCGATATGAGAACACATGCTGTTTTTATAGAAGTGCAAACATTTTGGTGAGATTTTACCACTATCTTGGCAATATATATGGTTGGTTGGTGATTCAATCTCGGGGGCTGCTATAATGCATAAGTACCTTATGAGTACTAATATACATTAGCATTTGCTTGAAATATTCACATGTTTTTGATAACTGAATACTTATGCTTATCATGTATTTGCTATTGTAAGAAACTTTAAATGTACAATTATGCTGTAATACTTTTTTAAATAATTTTTTGCTTACAATTTTATGTTCTGTTATGCATAGTTGATTTTGATCATCATGATCTCTACCAAAACAGTAACTGGCTATTTCTAATGTTTAATTAGATATCATGTATTGCATCCTGATTTCCTTTTGGTAAACAATTAAAATTATTCAAACTCGCATTAACCTTCCATCAAGCACATCTAATCTGTGAGATGAAGCACCCATATTTTTTTGTGCCTAAGTGTGGGTTTTACCGAGAAAGGGCTTCCTATCTCCCTACCACTCACACTAGGGTATCGTGGTTTCTCATGTACATGAGGTGCACATTAATCTGGTTGAGTTGTGCCCAATTTTTATCTTTGATTTCCCAAATTTTTTCAATATTTCTTTTTATACACCTGCAAAAGTTCGTATACCTCTGTCCCAGCCCTTAATTCAATGATATTGATTGTTATTTCCGAATGTCGAATTATTTCAGGCTCTCATTGGCAACAGTTGTCAGTGTTAAGGAACCTTATGGGAAAATAAACCTCAACTACCTCCTGAATTCCTGGACATTTTTTTGTTGAAATTGCAAGGAAATATGAAAAAGTTATTTAAAAACACAAATATAGCTTTGGTAATATATTATCACCAAATAGTTCAGTTAGATAAGCTTTTCCTTAGGCCGAAGCAAAAATTTAACTTTTAATCTCACATACAAGTTGCACCTGAACGTGTATTGCACCTGACCGAAGGCTAAAAATTTTATGGCATTATTGCTTATTGTTAAAGCTTAATGGCAGAAAATGTGATGTGAATGTTAAAAACTGATAATATTCAGCAGTTAATCACTTATGAATTAAAAAATTTTCTTAAATTTTTCAGTTTTAAAATTAGTTGCAGGTTTGATATTTATTAAAAATTTTTTTATCATTACTTACTATTTAAATCATCCTTGAAAAGATGAAAAATTAAAATGTCTCCATTTAATAGTTTAATTATTTGATTTTCTTTAGTTAAGTTCATAATTAATGTGTGCTTTATATAAAAGAAGAGTAAATACTTCTGAAATTTTTTTATACCTCAGTTTTCACTTGCAAGAATTGCTTTTATGAGTTCTAAATTGATTTTCAATTCAATCTTTGATTTAGGGCTTTATTTCAAACTCATTGATGAATCCTATAGAAGGATTATTAAAATGTTATCTAGATTATTTTAATTGGTCTCTGAATGGTTGTCTTATTAGTGTGTTTTGTACCTCTTTTTTTTTTTAAATAATTCACTGAAACTGTTAACATTAGCTATGAAATGTCTGGAGAGAAAATGGCTGATATGACATGGCTTAAGTTTTTTTTTTTTTTTTTCATGACTTGACTATTCTTTTTCTTTTCATTTATGATATTGTTTTATAAATTTTGTATTGCTTGGCTGAGAGATGGAAAAATTGTTAAACATTGAACTGCATTTACATTTGTATAATGAATGTTGTTTGTCACTCATCTCCTACTCATTCACAGAATAATGTTATCATATCCTCTATCATTAACCCATACAATTTTACTTAAAAATGAAATAGTGTAAATTAACTTATAAGAGTGTATATTTATTCCTTAAAAATGAAATAGTGTAAATTAACCCATAAGAGTGTATATTTATTCCTTTGAAAAGGTAATTGAACATTTTTGTAAATGCTTCTTGCTTAAAAAGCAAAATTACACTTTGAGGCTTTTTTCAGATTATTACATTATTTTATTTTTGTTTTAGAATGTGATCAAGCTCCGTCAACTTTTAGAAACACTGGATAAATGGATTGATGAAATACCCCCCATTGAACAACCACAGCGGTTTGGTAACAAGGCTTTTCGGACTTACTACACTAAGCTTAAAGAGGTATGACTTTGAAGAGCTTTTGTGTAGTGTCATGAAATCTTGGCAAGACTGTATAAAATTTACTTTTACACTAGTTCATTTTGTTACATAGTTGTTTTCCTATATCTGCTTCATTGTTGATTTTCCATTTTTACCAAATTTGCTGTTGATAGCAATTTTTTTTTTCAATCAAACCAACTCGTAACTGTTATAATATTCATTTTATAAGTTATATCTGATGATTGCACTTTTGATCTTTGAAATTATTGCACCACTTAATTGTAATTTACAAACAAGAATGGAAAAAGTCACTTCTGAAAATATTTATGCTATTATATTGATTTAAAGAAAAACATTATGAGTTATTAACTTTTATTTTGTGAAACTGTTTTTAATTAATTTTATTTTTTATAAAATACAGATTTGGTATAACTCATATTGAGTATTTCTTGTATGAAAAAAGGGGGACGGGGTGGAATCAACATTAAAGTTGTAGCTATGGTTCAGTCAGAGTTATTAAATTTCAGTCATGTTTAACAAAATTTCTGATTATAACTGTTGAATTACTTCTTGATCATAATCAACTGGGAAAAGAACTGTAATCATGCATAAATTGAAGGGCTTTTAATAGGAAACTTTTGAGACTTTTAATAGTTGAAGGGCTACAAATTTCACATTACTCTGAAATGTCAAAAGTGGGGTCTCAGTTTTTTTTAGCTGTTTATTATACACTACTGTTAAAATGAGCATGCAGTCATTAAAGCCCAATTCATGAATATAAACATTAATGAACACTTCCATTAACCCCTTCGGGATGGACGCCCGCTGAAGGAAGCGCTCCCACAGGACGGGAACTGGCAAGCGCCAACTGTGCCCACCGGCCGAAGCATTTTCTCCCGTTAAGCCTAACACACATTAAATTTTGTAAAAAGTAAGCGTTATATAATAATGCATAAAAAGTGCCCTTTACATAGAAATGAAACCATTTTTAAATATGTGATAAAAGATATATTCTAAATTATATATAAAAAAATTAATTTAAATACTTGATTTTTAATAGTAAAAAATTTAGTGTATTTCCCTATAATTGAAAGTACCTAAATAAACACTTGATTAGTGATGCAAAATACAAAAACATAGGAAAAAATAAATATTTACATTGAATATTATAAAATACTTCAAGAAAATTATAATAATTAACTCTTCAAAGTCTTATGAAAAATCTTCTATTTTAGGACTCCACTGACATGATGGAATTTGAACCGATATATTAGTACTATCCTTTTTTAATTCAGAATTTGAGGATTCAGAAATATCTGAAGAACTCTAATAATTTATTGCTTTATTACCATCATCGAAAAAAATCCATAGATGGGTCATTTAAAAATTTACATATTTCCTCCTCGGAAAGATAACAAGCTCTTTTAGCCATAACTGCACAAATAAAACTGAGAGGCATAAAAACCTTTGGCAGAATATCTCCCATAAAATCCCAATCCAAGCAAGAGGAGAAAATATAAACAACTCTCCAAAATGAGTTAAAGAGCTCTTTAGCATGTACTTCTCTTTACACGTGTTTCTATTTATACTCCCGAAAATCTAGTGATTCACAGACATGTGACTGACTACAATCTGACCTTGGAAAGAGAAATATTAATGTACGGGACCAATGTTTTGAAAGAAACATGAATAGTAATGCCATTTAATAGAAAACATTTTGTTTCAAAAGCCCAACGCATATGTTCTGCACTCGTACCACACAGGCAAGTTTGCCGTACTGCACAAATGTGTCGCTCGGCCCTAAGGGGAATCTAGCGCAAACGCACATATGCAGCGCTCGCCCCGAAAGGTTTGACTTCTTTTACAATACCATGTATTATGGTACCTTTGGAATTTCATTTGATAATGATAATTATAATTGATTCAAACTTCATTATTTTGATTGCATTAATTCAAACAATTTTAGATTATTTGAAAATTCCATTTCTGATGCAGCATCACATAGTATGATTTTTGTATATACTGTCATTGTTTGCTTTTTAAAATCATTTTTTTGCTTATATAAAATTGCCAAAAAGTTCTAAATAATAATTTTTTATATCCAGTAATTTATTACCACATGCTGTCTGAAATGTGATCTGAAAATAAATAAAAAATATGCTTTTAAAATTTAAATTGAGTTTTGAAGTGTTGCAAATTTTTATATTATTGAATATTTTGTGACAAAAATTATGAAGGGTATAAGAATTTTTTGCTTGGGCTTTGTTTAAATATATAAAAAAAAAAAAAAATTATTAGTAGGTTTATGAGAAAAGTATTTTTTGCAGATGTTTGCAATCAGAAATCATTTAAATGTAAAGTTTTTTTTTTTTTTTTAAATCTTCATGTGTTTCATTTACAGTTAATCCTCAAATTAACTGACTAATTAGAATGAAAGAGTGTCCATTGCATCTAATGTGTATTAATTCATGAATTGCAATAAGAACAATATATAAAACAGTTTGTTATGCTTGAAATTGTGCTGCTTGATAGAAATATAAAATGTTTAATGCACATACCCTATTAGTAACAAAATAATAATAAAAAAATCCTCCTAATAACTGTGTATTAGAAGGGTGAAAAAAATCCAAAACATTAATCAAATTCTATTCCTTAAATCCAAAGTATATTAAATCAAGAGCTTATTGTATATCAGCGTTTATTATGTGTATATATTACCTGTCATAACAGTAGGCAATCTACTAATGGAGTCATTCATATACTTTTTCAGTAGAGAATTTAAATTTAATTCATTCTATTGATTAGGTTCTCTAATTCATCATAATTAATGTACTATAAGCATTTGAATTATGTTTATATCTCGTACAATATTATGACTTTTGTGGATAGTATGATTTGATGCTTTCATTCATCCAGAGCTACCTGCTGTTCAAGAATTTCATATAAATGATAATATAAAATGTGGAAATATCTCATATCAGTATATTTGTTAATCGTTCTGATTGTTTCCATCAAAAATAGTCTCCATTGTTCATTAAAAGTGTGAAACTAATTGCTTAACTGCCTATTATTTATGGGCTAATCTGAATTAATAAGCTTATTTTTTATTTTGTTTAGTTAAATCCTGTAATTTGCTTTAAATTCAAATTCTCGCAATCCTTTCATTTAAGGAAATATAATGCTTCAGATTAAATTGTTCCATGATGTTTTTTTTTTTTTTTTTTTTTTTACAGATGAATAGAAAGTCATTAGATTTTGTAGTTATTTCTGTGTATATTTGACTTATGGATTTCTTTTTATAATTATGAAACCATTTTGATGATATTATATGAGGCATTAATTCAATAAAAATATTTGGTCTCTTAATTGCATGGAATATGCTTTAGCAGATAATGTGTTGGATTCACGACAGCACTGGTAAAGCATGCATCGTTGTATTTATATTTTTTCCTTAAGAGTTGTGAAACTGGCATTTTGCATTCAAGTTTTAGTTCTGATGTAAAAGTTCATGGATAATGTGTTTGTAAATAAACGTCTATTTTCAATTTTGTAAAAGCAGTATTTTTTTCTTGATTTAAACTACTTTCTGTTGATCAGGGACTCAGAAGTATGTTTGCTTAAACATTTTCAATTAATATCTTGAACAATTTTACTTTTTTAGAAGGTGAAACATTAATTAAATTTTGCAGAGATTTTGATGAAATCTTGGTTTGCTCCAACATAATGTGTTCTTTTATAAAGAATAAATTCTCACAACATTTGCTGAAAACCATTCTTGAAAAGTTTAACTTTTATGATTTTTTTTTTTTTTTTTGAGACCCATAAAATCTTTTTTGTCTTAATTTGTGTTTATCTTAAACTTTTTGCATTTATTGAAACTATTAAACTGTATAATTGTATTTGTATAACTTCAGTTCTTCCATATACAAGGGGAGGGGGGATAGCTCCAATTTTGTGCCTTTTCTATTTTTGATTTATCGGTATCATTTAAAAAGTTTATTTATAAAAATTTCAGTCAAATTTTTTGTGTGAATTATTCTATGAAATCTGGTTACGTTTTGATTGATTGCTATAATTTTCCAGGAAGCTGAATCACTTTTGAAAAATGTTATACCAGAAGATCTACACCCTAGTATAATTGAACTAACTGTTTATTTAACTGAAAGTGTTGGAAACTCCACAAGAATTGATTATGGAACTGGTAATAGCATATATGTATATAAGTGAAAATTTCAAAATGTGCTTTAAAAAATACTGACATCTTTTTTATTCATAAAAAAATGAATATAATATAGGGATAATTATATTGGGTATAAATAACTTTGGGATAAATAATAATATAATTTATTTTGAAAGTTCAGAAAATTCTATGATACAAAATGAGAATTATTAATAAGAATTTTTATCTATTGTAGTAAATTACTTCTGCCTGTGTTTCAAATTTGTCATTTTTTTCTTAAGATTCTTAAAATTACTTTAATTTGTTTATTCATTTTAGTTTTAACTAAACTAAAAAAAAGTTAAAAGTTGCATTCAGGCTGTTTGATAAAAAAAAAATAAAGATAATTATTTTATAAGAAACCATTTATTTTAAATTCTTGATTGATATCTGTATTATTAATTGAAATTCATTTGTCTATTTACTTAAGTAAATATGTTTTTAACTATATATATATATATTAACTTGTGTATTTGTATGTTCCTTTGATAGTGAAGGTTAAAACAAACATTGAATTCATTATGGAGTTATTCAAGAGAGAAGGGAATAATTTAAATTACATTTAAATTGTTTAAAATGAATTGATTTAATTTCAATTTATTTCAGGCCATGAAATGTCTTTTGCAATGCTTTTATGTTGTTTGTTCAAGCTTGGTGTTCTAAAACACGAAGAATCTGATCAAGTTATCCTTCATGTCTTTGATAGGTAAGCGTTATGTCTGTAAAGCAAAGCATAATATGTTATACTTTTCATTTTATTCTGCATAGCATGCTTATTGATTTATCTGTTATTAGGTACTTAACACTGATGAGGAAATTGCAAGTGACATATCGCATGGAACCTGCTGGAAGCCATGGTGTTTGGAGCTTAGATGATTATCAATTCTTACCTTTTATTTGGGGAAGCTCTCAGCTTATAGGTAATACATGCAGTGCTTTGTTTTCAATATTTACTTAAGTAATTATTATTTTGCCTTTTTACTAAACTGTTTGTTTTACTTTATCTTTTTAAAAAGTAAGGAAATGTGCAAAAATAAAAATTTTTCAATTATTTTTAAGCACAGATATTTAACTCCTTGGGAATTTCTTGAAATAATTTTCCTTAAGATTATTTTAGTTCCGACGGCTCTCAAAGACTTCCATAAAATAAAAACTCTAAAAAAAGAAGGAAAAAAAACACAATGATTTTGTACCACGGACTATTTTTTACTGGAGCTATACATATCCAAATAGCTTTCCACAACTTTTTAATTTTTTTTCTTCCTTTATTCTTCTTGCTTTATCTTTTCAATCAATAATGATTTTTTAATAATTGTTTTTTAATAAAAACTATGCATTTTATTTTTATTCCTTTGCCTTTTCTTGCTGATAATAGTTATTTTATAAAAAGTTATTGATTTCTAAGGTAATAAACGCCTTGAACCAAGATCCTTTCCTGATGAAGATATTGCTGCAACCTTTGCTAAGGATTACATGTTCATGGGATGCATCAAATTTATAAATCAGGTAACAGCATCTTGTATACAAAATACCCATACATATGTGTGATGGCTTGAAGTAGTATTTGTAGAAATGTAAAAGAGTTATTAAATTTGGGTATGCTAAGGTATAACTTCAATCTAATTCATTAAAATTTCTATGAAGCTTATATTTCAATTTGAACTTAAGAATTTTAGGAAGAATGTCTATATTACTTAGTGCAGAGTGTAAAATATTGTTGCTCTGTCATGTTCACACAAGGGAGCCAAGAGATTCTGTTTATAATATAATAGATAGAAGGGCACCATTTGGAAATGATACTAACTTACAATTTCAAACTGTGTGAAAGCTTTTAGATCTCTGTATAGGATGAAATGTATTTGTATGAACTTGAATTTTTAAAAAAAATATTATATAGGGTAAAAATTTTTTGCAACATGCTTTCATCTAATTCATTACTAAAAAATAATAATTTGATTCTTAATGCCTTTTAATTAATTGCAAAGAAAAATAACTTGTAAGATGTTCTTCATTTTAGGTTAAAACAGGTCCTTTTTCTGAGCATTCAAATCAACTTTGGAACATCAGTGGTGTTCCAAACTGGGAAAAGGTTAATTCTGGCTTAATTAAAATGTATAAAAAGGAGGTATGTAATTTTTCCAGACGTTTTAAAATTAATTATGTCTGTTATTTATAATATGATAGTATTCAAGTGTGTGAAACTTATTAGTTATGTATGGATATCATGTGCTTGTATATTTGTTGTTGTGTTCCAGTATTTTTTGCTTTTTATGTTTGGACAAGTTTTCTGTTTTGTTTATTTTCAATTGAAAGGACCGTTTTCCACTAACCCTCCAATTTAAGCAATCCCAAATCTTTTTGGATACTATATCAAGTGCCAAGTTTGAACCAGTTGTTTCTTTAGTACACAAAGCATTTAATTATGTGTCCTTTGAGTTGGTTTAATTCTTTTTATTTAGAACAGCAAAAACAAAAAAAACCCCAACTAAATTCCAAATGAAAAGATTGTTATTATCTAAATCACTTGGTTAAAAATTTCACTGCGAAATAAGCCTTAAAAATTGCCAAAAAGAGGATTACAAACAATTATGGCAGCCTTTCCCCAAAATGAGGCTTTTATTTTAAAGCTACAGCGATAGGAAGATCAAATTTAATTTTATCAAAGTATTCTTAAGTCATAACATTAAAAAAACTACTTGAAACATTAATTAACATCGTCAAACAGAGTGTTGAAATTTTGAAGCTTCCCATTGATGAAGCATTACTCCTGAAGTCGGTCAGTATAGCGGAAGTTCTACATTACCCCAAATATACAAAACAGAAAACTCGTCCATTCTGTGCTGATTTTTTTAGGGTAAAAAATCCATGTGAAATGTTTTTTTTTTTTTTCCCAAAAAATCTATCCATGTGTAAATCAAAACTTAATTAAACAAAACATATCAATAAATAATTGATCATTTTCTTAAAATAAAAAAAACAAAACATTTTAATAATGATAACTTCATTTGGAAATTATGTTTGTTATTCAGGGAAAAATTGTCTTAATATAAACAGTCAATAATGAAAATAAAAAGCTGCTCCGGATATCCTTGTTTCCTTTTCTTATTGTCAACAATAAGAAACAATAACAACAATTTTACAAAAAGTTACATATAAAACATTTTTTTACTGTGCACTTTTCGTATTGGAAAGAGAAAATAATCACAAACAGTTAAAAAGCCCCAAAAGTAAGAGATTGATAAGTATATTTGTTTATAAGTCAGAAATTAATGCACCTATATTGATGGCATTCAAGTATTTTGTTATTGTACATTAAAAAACAAAAGTTTTGGTTGTTGATCTAGCTGTAATATAATCAAACACCTTTACAATCCTTTTCTGATATGTGAACATGTGTGAACTTTTATAGTGGATTATATGGCTTAGATTCTTTCCTTTTATTGGCTGATCATTTTCATTACATGCACATTGACATTTTATTTAAACTGAATCTTCATTTGGTTACTTAAATCATAAAGAGATAAATGCAAAGAATTAGAATTTTTTTTGTTTGACAAGTGAATTTTATCTGTTACCACTTGAATTTACTGATTGAAAAGTACTGAATGCTGATATCTTGATATTTCCTAATTATTATTCAGAAGTATTCTGTTTTCCAGGATTCTTTTTTTCCCTCTGTTTATCTCATGTTTCTTAATAAGAATTATTCTTCTGTTAATGTCCAAATAATTTTTAACAAAGTTTAAAACATTAGAAAAATAATTTTGAGCATAAATGGTTGATTATTCTGTATATAAAAACCCTGAGTCCTTCATAATCTTATTTAATTATTTATTATATCTTTTTTTGTAGGTTCTTGGCAAATTCCCTGTCATTCAACATGTTCTATTTGGGTCTTTATTACCCATAAAACCTCACGAGGCAGCTTCAGCAAAATGATAGGTTTTAATTCTAATTTTTATCTGTATAAAATAAATATAATCTCGATTTTTGTTGTACATAGCTTTGAAATTTGACAAAATTGTAAAAACATGATATGTTCGTATGAATGAACTCTTTTCTTACTGTGCTGTACAAAACCAGTAATCATTTCATATTTATTTTTAAATAAAATAATTGTTGTCTTCCTGTGAAAATTTTTCAGTTTGTTTCAATAAAATTCCATTTTAATTCATTTTAACCCATCGAGGATAGCTGCAAGGGAAACTTGTGGTTCCGTCTGGTCGACGTTTCCCAGGGCTGGCACACTTTTTCTAATTAAGCCTAACTGCATTAAAGTTGGTGTCACGCCAACGTGATAGTCAGCAGCTAAAAGACACAAGAGCCAGCATGTATTTGTGACAGTAGGTCAAGAAGGTGTCAAGCACCTGACATGCTGACGTGACAGTCATCCTCAGAGGAATAAAAGCCAGCTGTGAAGAATACTTTTTATTAGTTGATTTATATGAACTTGGATGTTTTTTGTGCTTTCTTTGGATGCACTTTTGTTTTGTTAACACTTTTGTGAACATTAATTTAACCTACTTCACTTTTGATTTATAGATTTATATTTAAAAAATATTAAACTTTTGATTAAATGCAAGTCTTTTATTTCAAAAATTTTCACTTGAAGGCAAAAAATTAAGTTGAGCATCATTACAGGAAAATTCAATAGAGCTTAATATTTGCTAAAAAAAACTACTGTTCATTTATAGGATCCACATTTAATTTATTGTCCTAAACCTTGATGGTTCTCTATACTTTGCTATTTTCTGGATATTCTTTTGGAACTGTGTATCAGGTGGTTGTGGTCCATATTCTGGCTTTTCTACTTTCTAAAATCCTCAGTTTCAATATTTTTAAAATGTAAACTTTTTTTTTCAGTTTTTGTTTTAGAACAAATGTATTATTCTGAAATTACATTCAGTGGTTAATTATATGATAGAATGTTGAATATTCTTGACACTTTTTAGCCTTGATGCTGTGAAAACTGCAAAATATTATTTATTCTGAATAAACTAAATTACAAGTAAAGATTTTGGGTCAGATAATACCTCTCAAAATACTAATGATAAAAATTATAGAGTTGTTAATTGAATAACTGAACAGCGTACTGAAATTCTTTACGAATTATGAACAATTCTCTTCCTGCGACTTATTTCTCACATACAACACTTGCTAATATGCATATTTCAAGTCTTAATCTAATACTTAAAGGGTGAAGTAAAAAGTCATGATCTTCATCAAAATATGCTGCAGATGATACTGAGCTACAATTGTTGGAAACTATACGTATCGTGGCTTAACAAGCAACTCCCCTTGTCTCGGTTTTCCAAATTTTACAAGGCGAAGATACAACTGAATTTTTTGCTGCCAATAAAAAATGTCTTATTTTTTTTTTCTTTCCACCTCTGAAACAGATGTACAGTCTCATGTTCATACCAGATGTGGAAAAAAATCCGCCATCTGTTCAGTGAGAAAAATGAAATTTTTTTTTCCCTTCGCCTTGTAAAAGCTGGAAATTGAGATGGGGATGTTGCGTGTTAAATGGTGATAAGCAAACAACAATTCCTTGACCATTATTCACCATACAGAAGAAGCAAGCTAAATGAAGAAATTATTATTGTTACTTGCTTTTGTTGCACATTGAGAAACCAAAATATTAGTATCTATTTGAAATAAAGTAGTGAAACATAAATTTTTTATAATAATTTTTAAAAAAATATATACTTTTTGTTTTGCTAATGAAATTGTTTGAAAATGTGTGTGTATGTTTTTTACATTAATATTCGAGATAATAGATTTTTACTGTATGGTAGTTTTCAGGATTTTGAAATGGGTTCACAATCACCCTCTGATGTATGTATATATGTATTTTTGCCATTCCTTACTAATGCTCAGTTTTTATGCTAGAGATTTGTTAATATCAAATGAATAAAATCAAGTTTACACAACAGTCTTGATTTTTATTTCAAATCAAGTGGTGACATATCTCCCAGTTTTCTTTTTCTTTGTACATTCAAAGTGATTACTTAATTCAGATCTTATCTTCACGTGACTTTCGAAAGTCAAGGTTTTCTGATGTTGATGCGTTTGTTCAGTTGAACTTGATCTTCTTTTATGCACTTTTAGGAACAGTACTCATTTTCACTGAGTTTCATTACTTCTCTAAATTCTTGTGTTGATTTGTCGTAACAGGTTGCTAATATCCTTATAGATCGTTTGCTTTGGAAATTTGTGTTTAACCATAGTAAATTACAATCACACTGAAGGGGATTTCCTGGAAGAAAATAACAATGTTTAATAGTCAGTAACAAAAATGTTATAGTAACTGATAATAGTTTATTTTATGCGTGTGTTACTGGTTGCCAATTAACAAAATTAAGACGTATTTTGAATGAATTTTCCAAACATGCATCTGGTACCAGTGACCTCAAATCTTTTTATATGCCAAAATGTAAGTAAGGATTTCAGGAAAATTAGATTGCTTGTTAATTTTCCAGGTCTAGATTAATTAATATCAGACAAAGTATCAAAATCTTTTGAAAAATATCTAAAAAACCTGCTTAAAGGTTTGGAAACTGCAGAAAATATACGTTTTCTGTATTTTGTGAAACATAAGTTCTTTTGTTTGAAATTATTCAGACTTTTTGATGAACCAAGATTTAGTCATTTTACAAGAGACATTTGTTCAAAATTCAACCATTCATAGTTTTTTTTTTTTGTGTGTGTGTGCAAATAATACATTCCATATTTTTAGAAACTTGAAAATAAGCTTTCAAAATGCTTCCTTGTGTTAATATCCTTTT
This sequence comes from Araneus ventricosus, assembly GCA_013235015.1. Classification (NCBI taxonomy): domain Eukaryota; kingdom Metazoa; phylum Arthropoda; class Arachnida; order Araneae; family Araneidae; genus Araneus; species Araneus ventricosus. The sequence goes on along the minus strand of BGPR01000607.1, from coordinate 305,755 downwards.
TTTTTTATTTGGGTTTTTATTTTTTTATTATGTTCTTTGCTGAAATAAAGTGTTTTTATTGTGTTCTTTGCTGAAATAAATTCTTCAAAGTAATGGTCAATAAGTCTAAAACAAAAATATTCCTAAGCTTCCTTTTGTTTCATGAATTACAAATTAATTTTTTCATTCATATTACTTGGTAATTGGTTTTAAAAAATGTGATCAAAATATTAATCTGTTAATTCATAAGCCTTAGAGATAATTTTTAATTGGATTCACATTGTTTTTAACAGATTTAATGTCAGTGTAAAATCACCACAATTTTCCTACATTTTTTGCATATTGTCATTTCATCTGTTAATTAATTAAATTTTTCTTTTGTATCATTTTTATTTCAGTTTTGGGTGAAAAATATAATACTTCATAGAATTATAAATATAGAAGAAATTGAGTTTATGAAGAAATGAAATTTATTGGTTAATCTAAATAATAATGCTTTTTTTGTAATGTTAAGAAGGCATATACTTACTTTCAGCTAGCAGATGAGTTAAGTGACTTTTTAATGGCATAAATAGCTGTGAGTCTAATGATGAAAACTTGTTGCCGTTTAGCATTAAAACTTCTAATTTGGGCATACCATCAAAAAAGTTGGGCTCCAGTTGAGAAATCAGGGTATTCCTAGAAAATTAAAAAAAGATAAGTTTCTATAGATTTTTTTTTATTTTTTACCTTATTTCCATAACAGATAATTAAACAACTTGAATCCTTTAGTAAATGTCGTAGTGTGAACACTACTAATGGGCTGTTAAAAACAGTCTTTAAAATTCTGCGAAGAATTCCACCACATTTGCCACACTTCATAAACCATCCTGTAAGAAAGAGCTTAAGCTGTGGCAAGCTTCACATATCTCATGTCCACTTGTGTCTTTGATAAAATCAAAATCGTGATCTATTGACAAATTAAAACTCCACCACCAAACTACTATGATCTCTTAGGAGAAGAAATGAAATTATGAAGACAAGCTATTTCGTAAAAAATGAACGACTTCTTTTAAAATTAATGTTTCATAACTATCTAGTACTTGAAAGGATTAATGCTTTATTGTTCAACGACCTTTAAAACTCTGGGAAATAGAGCTTCAATTGCAGTGGTGATTTTTCAACTCAGAAACAATCAGTGCTACACAGTGACGAATCTAGGATTCGGGTCTGGGAGGGGCGGGGGGCTGAGGTCATAAAAATTTTGTATCGTCGTGACGAATGTCAAACCTCAAGGCTAAAGTAAACCAAAACTCTTTAACTTTACAGACTTTACTCACCTGACAATAAGAATCATAAAGAACAATACAATACTTTCTATAATTTAATAAAAATTACAATGAAATAACTAGCCAAAAAATGTCTTCGACCGCGTCAAAGCTACAAATACAAGTGGAATGACTACAAAAATAGGAAAATTTTCGAGCCTGTCCAAGTCAGAAAGCAATGTTGAAACGTTTTTATTATTTTTTTAAAAGAGGGAAATTAAGAAAAAACAGTTTTAGTGATTTTAAATAATATCAAGAATTCTAGCTTGTCTCTGGGGGAAGGGGGGGCTGTAGCCCGATAGCCCCCCAGATTCTCCCTATTTATACGTCAATTCGTTAGGCGAAATGGCGTATAAATAGGAATGACTTATCAAGCTCAGATTTGAACTATTTTGAGCTGTAGCGAGAAAAGGCTAAATTAGCTGTTTTGTCTTTAGTAGAGATTTTGCCAATCCACAATAGATTATCACAGCCAAAATACGATTATAGGATGTGCTTAACATATGGTTTTTATTCTAAATTACTTATAATCATCGAAGTTTCAGTAAAGAATAGCCGACAAATGTTATGAAAAAAACATTTTTTAAATATTTTTCTCTGTTCATTTTGTGTTTCCATTGAAATAAGAAAGATATAGTCTGTTCAGTTATTCTGGTAACTCTGTTATTGCAGGAATTTGCAGACTTTGGAATTTTGAATCAATAATTGTTGTCAAATTAATTGAGCTAGTGTGACTAAATTAGTTTTATTTTATTCTCGAAAAGCAGCAGACTTATAGAAATTAAGATTTCTTCGGGTTTCGGACAATTGGCTCTTTAGAATTTCTCGCGTCAGAAAATCTTTGTGCCTTTGAAAATCACACAAAGTTAGGAAAGGATAATTCAAAAAGTACAGGGTTGAACGGGGTTTATTTTTTAAATTAGACCCGTTTGTCAACACCGCTTAAAATTTTGCACATGAGTGAGAATAAATGTTACATAAGAAAATAATATATATATTTTTTTTAATTTTTTTACTTGTTTCGTTTTTGTTTAAAAAAAGGACCTTACTTAAAAATACAATCCTCGTATTTGCATAGTTAACGTTTTACTGAACATAATTAGAGAGGCCACAAAAATTAAAATAGCAAATGTAGGTTTATATGCTATTTTGTATGTTATATCACTTAACACTTGAAATTGGCATGCGTTTGGTCGATAACTTATTTAATCGTAGAAGGTAAAAACTGATGCTCGTCAAATTCGCCCTGCTAATTTAATTTTGGAGTGCAATGTGTTCGGAGGGGGAAAGGACATAATGCCGTAATGCAACATGACAACTATTAGATGGAAAGCGAACGTGGGGACAACGAACAGAATCGATGGAAAGCGAACGTGGGGACAACGAACAGAATCGATGGAAAGCGAATGTGGGGACAACGAACAGAATCGATGGAAAGCGAACGTGGGGACAACGAACAGAATCGATGGAAAGCTTCAAAAACAGTGCAAATTAAATATCCATCTTCATGTGAAGTTTAAAAATACTTTACTGAGAGAACCATAAACACCTAGCTAAACAAAAGAGATTTAATTGAAATTAAACACAATCAATATTCCCTGCAAAGAAGCTGGTTGGGAAAGGCGGCTGTATATATATCAAAACGAACAAGAAACAAAAGACAAAAATTCAAAAAACATACAAGAAATATATATATGAAAATAAACCAGAGTGAAAAAAAAAATTAATAATAGATCCAAATAAAAACTAATTCAAAATAGGTGGAGGAAAACAGTTACCCTATGATAAACAAAAATTAGAGAAGGAAAATCCTGCCTGGAAAGTGAATATATATATATTGTTTACTGCAGGCAAGTATATTAAATGTGGGAATATGAATTAGTAAAAAATGAATTCATGAGTTTAATAATATTTAGTAGATTGTATTTGACTGATTGAAAAAGGGATGAACTTTATTTAGTCAATCGTAGTTGAATTATTAATATAAACATAAAAATTTAAGCAGAATGCTGCTGTTATAAATGTAATAAAAGGCGTTCGAAGATTTTTGTTTATATTGTTTACTGCAGGCAAGTACATTAAATGTGGGAATATGAATTAGTAAAAAATGAATTCATGAGTTTAATAATGTTTAGTCGATTGTATTTGACTGATTGAATAAGGGATGAACTGTATTTAGTCAATCGTAGTTGAATTATTAATATAAATGTAAAAATTTAAGCAGAATGCTGCTGTTATAGATGTAATTAAAGGCGTTCGAAGATTTTTGGTATGAAAAAAAGTAAACATTTTTTAGTTTCTTTTCTATCATTGAATAAATTAAAAACCTTAATTGTAATTTGTAATTGAAATATTACAAAGTCACGAAGTGTAGAGTTTTGAGAAAGCCATTAAGAACTACATAATAAAATGGAGCAAGAAGAAAAAGATCTTTCAAATGTCATCTTTTATCTTGATCAACTTTTTGGAGGGTAATATTCAAATTTTGAATATTTTTGAATTACGTATCAATTTACTGCCCTTTTATTCTCCTAAAATGGTATAAATAAAAGCTTTCTTCAATGTTTAGTATAGAGAATATTATCTGAACGTTTGTGACATTAGAAAGCACTTTTTTTCAATTTTAATTTTAAAAATTTTCATTCTAAAAACTAAATTAGATGTATAACAAAAAAAAAAGCTAGTCTATAAAAAAAATACCAAATTTTGAGATTCCATAAAACGCTTAAAGTCCGAACAGCGGAAAAACTTCAGATTTTAATCCAGAAAAAATCTGTAATCATTGTGTAGATTTATTAACAAACTTCCAGATTTAAATTGATTCTCTTGTTCTTAATAAACTGCGTTGAAATATTTTCTTATCCTTGATAGTAACCTACCTTTTTGACTTGCAGTGAAAGCTCATCTTAAGTTTTTTTGAAAAATATTAGCGCCTTCGGCAACATATAATTTTTTTTCATTGCTTTTACTGTGGGTTCCTAATCTTGTAGTGCCGCGGTGGCCTGGTGGTAAGGTCTCAGCTTCGATATCGGAAGGTATCGGGTCAGAAACTCAATTTCATCAAAGATCCGCCATGTGTACGTGTCTGGTACACGTTAAATATGACGTCGATGTTCAAACGTCCTCGCGTTGGTGTGGCGTTGATGTTTAGAGAAGGGTATAATCTATATTAGAATCATCCTCAAATTTCGGTAACTCTCAGGAATTTGACTACTTGCCAAAGCATTGAAAAATGAATGAAACAACAATGTTACAACACACACAACAATGTTAAACACACAGTATACTCTTAACTTTCAACAATGGAAGAGAAACACGCAATTAAATATTTGTTTAAACAATGAAAACGGTTTGAATTGCATTGCAACAATGAAACTATTGTTGTAAATTATGCCAATTTTTTAAAAAATTTATTATAATTAGAGGAAACATGGTAGAACAACTTAATTGATATCATTGAAAAGGTAATTTTTTGTACTTTCATATGAAATAAAAAAAA
>BGPR01000607.1:233516-300960 GCA_013235015.1 Araneus ventricosus | reverse complement strand
CTTTGTAATGGATGATTGTACGTTTGAAATTTTTTTATGGATAATGATTTTAGTGCTAAGCAACATTTGGACATCGTGTTTAAAATCTTACCCTCGGTAAGTGTTACTACTTCACATTTGCAGTTATTATTATTATTTTAGTCCTATTACTACTCATTTCGAATTAAAGAATTCTATTTGTAAATAAAAACAGTAGTTAAGTCAATAGTAAGGATGGGAATGAGCAGAATGTGATGGACATATTTACATGTTCTGAAACTGGTTATATACCATTATTCTTGGAATAATTTTTATTTGAATCGATATTTGTACTTTACGCCAGATTTATTATCTTTTTATAGCTGTAATTTGTTTTTAAACAGAAACTTTTCAGAAATATTGAATTAATTTAAACCATTTTAAATTGATTTTATATAAATAAAAACGTAAAGATTATTGGATGAAAGTAGATAATAATTATTAGATCAGGTTAGTTTTAAATAAAAAACTACCGGTAGTATTCTCCTTTGAACTTTCTCGTATACTTGCATAATATGGCGTGACTTGTGTTTAGCTTCGCATTATAGTGTAGAGAATCGACTATGCAGTTTGAACTTGACGATTTGGTCCAAGATGTGATATCGATTATAATTTTGGAATAAAAACCAAATACCAAATTTCATTTATCTTGCTTGCTTCTTTGACTTGCCGCGTCCACATGCACACTGGCAGACAAATAAACAGACAGTCTAAACGTTGATGAATTTCATTCGATATTAGACACAAATCTGCAATTTGGTGTAAGATCACATATAAAAATTTATCCATCTAGAGTGTTGCGTTTTTTGAGTTATCGCATCAACTGCTGCACACGAATGGACAGATCGATAGACAATCAAGTCTTTGATGGATTTGATCCAAAATTAGATACATATCTACAGTTCTGAGAGTAAAAACCATATGACATATTTCATCCATCTAGCTCGTTGTATTTCTGAGATATAGTGTTCTTATGCACATAGATAGACAGATTTCCCTTTGAAGGATTTCGTCAAAGGTTGATAGAAATCTACAATTTTGATGTAAAATCCAAATCCACTTTTCATTCGAATAGCTTGTTCCGTTTTGAGTTATCGTGTTCGCAAACAGACAGATATGCATAATTCCTAAAATGGTATTTTCGGTCTCGGAGGCCTAAAACGTGGAGACTCATTAAAATCTCGTGGTCGAAATTTTTGAAGACTACAACACTTTCTCTTTGCATACGAGAAAATAACCAGCGGGAGTGGTCTCCCCTAAATTTTCTCGTATACTTCCCAAAAAGGTGTTATTCCCCCCCCCCCCCGAGCGCGGATAAAAAATGCGAACCTTCTGTAACCAGAATGCCATGTCTATCCACTAGTTTCCCTTAGCGCGCGCCAAGGTAACGAATAGCGCCAAGATTCAAAATGGCCTTGCGTCATAGTAAGGAAATTGAATATGCAATTTGAATGCCTTTTTTAACCGATTGAAACAAAAATTGAACACAGATCTACAATTAAAGTTAGAAGGCCACTTACCAAATTTCATTTATCTAAGTCATTGTGTTAAGGAGTTATCGTGTTCGCAAGCTTGCGATTATACAGACAGTCAACCTTTCGACGGATTTGGTCCAAAATTTGATAGGGACCTACATTCCTGATGATAAAACTGTGTACCAAATTTTATCCATCTAGCTATGTAAGTTTTTGAGTTACTGTGTTCTCATTAAAGCGGACAGATGGCCAGACAGACTTCCCGTGGACGGAATTTGTCCAAAATTTGATAGACACCTACAAATTGTGTTTAAGGATCACATACCAAATTTCATCTCTCTAGCTCTAATAGTTTTAGAGTTATCGTGTTCATAGACAGACAGACAGATATAATTCCAAAATTGTGTTTTTCGACTCAGGGAGGTCTAAAACGTAGAGATTCATCAAAATCTCGAGTTCGATTTTTTTTTGACGATTACAATACTTTCTCTTTGTATACTTCGTATACGAGAAAGTAAAAAAAAATTGAAAATAAAATTTTGCGCGGAACTTTTTCAGATGTACGCATTAGAAACCAAAGCTTGCAAATCTGATTTTTTTAAAGCGAAATGAAATCTCCTTTTCCCGCCAAACAACATTTTGAATTCAGTTTTTGAGATGGAAATACGATTTTTAATGTATATGAATGCAAATCCTAACATTTTTTTCCCATACAGCAGTTTCTATGGCTTCATTTTGTGCAGATTTTGATCAATTTTGGTAACTTATTATCTGCGCTTTAATTCGGGTTAAATAGAAAATAATAAAAAGATATCTTTTGAAAGCATACCCATATTCATTTGTAAGATCAGGAAACGTAATCTAAACGTATGCAACTTCAGAATGCATATTTTTCACAGGGAAATTCAAAAATCCTTATTCTTCTCGAGATTAAGAATATTATTTCGAAAGATGTTATTAAATGTCTGCAAAATTTATTATATATTAGAGACATAATATTTTGCATATTCAATAATTCCGAAATTGTTTTAAGTAGAAGCTTAAAATGTGATATCTGAGATAAATTTTGATGCAATTTTGAAATCTGGATACAAAAATTGGTGTTGGCATTAGAGATCTTGATGTAAGTCTTAGAGAACTTATTTCTTTTCAAATGGTATCTTTTTTGTTGAATGCACTTTGTGCAATATCAGAGTAGCGAAAACTTGCATTCATTCTTCATTTCATTGCATAAGATGACAGCGCCTGATTACAGATGGGTTTTGTGATTTTTTTCCTATGAAAACCAGAGTACTATATAAAGATAAATCGATGACAAACCGAACAAGACAGTAAATTAACCAGGACTAAGAATTTGTCAGGGGAAAGATCATATAGTGTATCTTACAAATATTATTGTAAAGATAAAAGAAATTTGGGTTGTGTTGGGAGGTGTGGAGACTTGGCATGAGAATCAAATCAAGAGAAGCTCTTCAATAATTTTAGAGGTGTGTGGAATGCAATTATATATTTTTGTTAAGTCCCTCCCCCTCTCCCAAGTCAGTGTTTTTTTTTCGTTTTTAGCCAATTATTAAGCGTTTTAGTGGTTTGATTGCAGAAAAGCGAATTTGATTTTTTTTGTTATAGATTGCTTGTGATTACTTTTAAATAACGCGAAATTCTAAACAAGGAAGGCTAGTATTATTAATTTAAATTTTAATTCAGTGCATTGTCATTCTAGAAGCATAAAATACTGTTATCGAAACATTATTTGTTCAGGATTTTCAGCTAGGGAAAAAGAAAAGGCAATTATCAAGGGATATGCGTTTTTTTCACTAAGATGAACTGAAAAAACAGCCGAAGAAAAATTTCTCAAACAATTTTCTGACAGAACGGGAATTTGACTGACCTGCTCTCAAGGCAGAGCTCGACCCTCTTCGTACCCTAAGGCGAAGGGGAACTCCTCTTTATGTAATGTACGAAAGAACTGTCCTTGCGGTTTTTTATGAGGGTAGAGAACCCTTGAGTTATTTTCAGGTGCCAGAAAATTAAATTTTTATTTCATTTTAGCTGCCTCAAACTAGAATTCAAAAAAAGCAATAGTGTTCGGGAAAACTGGTTAATTTTTTAACTAAATTTTTCCCCCGGGTCTTTTAGATGTCTATAAATTTTTTACCTACTCACTTTTTCATCATTTATTTCCTCCTTGGCAAAAAGGCTAAAAATTTGATGAAAAAGATGACGTCACAGCCTAGTAAATTTCAGCGCCATCTCTTGGTTAAAGACACTTTTAAAATTCTACGAAACAAGCCTTAACTCTCTCCGATTTAAGCAATTTTGATGGTTTCAAATACAGTCATCTCCCGAGTTACGCAATACGCGACTTGCGTAAATTCATAGTTACGTAAATTCAAATCGTAAATCTTATCTTAATAAAGAAAATCTCATCTTAAGGTATTTAATTATCTTAAATATTTATTTGAATGTTATTACAGTTTCTTTAAATGCTTACTTGTGTTCTTATCAGTGGCGTAGCGAATGGGGGACATGTGGGGGTATCAGTGGCAGTTTACCCCCCCACACACACTTTTTTAGGGAAAAATTAAATTTTTATTTCATTTTAGCTGCCTAAAACTAGAATTCAAAAAAAGCAATAGTGTTCGGGAAAACTGGTTAATTTTTTAACTAAATTTTTAAATTAGTTGCTTACCCCTATACTCCCGGATCTTTTAGATGTCTCTAAATTTTTTACCTACTCACTTTTTCCGCCCAATCGCCGCCGAGGGTATAGATGGCCCGGGTGCCATGGAATCAAAACTTGCTGCGTTTATGCCGTTTTTAAAGCAAAATATGCTGAGGGGACGTAAAAATAATGTCATGCTTCTAACCTATTTGCGCATGTTAATAAGCAACTGATAATGACTGGGATAAAAAAAAAAAAAAAATCCGGGCGCCACTTATCCACGCTGCGCTACTGACCATGGTGACAATACGTTAATGAGTTTATCTCACTTTTTAAAGTTACATACAATGGAGGGGACGAAAACACTTCATGCCCCTTGCGCCGTTTACACAAACTAAGTCAGTGGTGGTGACGGGAGGGGGCGAAAAATTCATAATAAGACCCAGGCGCCTCTTGCCCTCATTACGCCACTGGTTCTTATACTAATTTAAAATAAGCTGTAGTATTTTGATATTTCACTCGCAATTAGTATAACTTACAGTATTTATTCGATGCCGTATCCCAATTTTAGAGGGGTTTAGGTAAAAAAAAATATAGTCAGTGATCCTAAACCATGCCCTAAAATAGTGAGTTGTTTTTGAATAAGAAATAAAAAGATTTTATGTGTAAACTACCTTATTAAATGATCAACAGAACTATGTAATGTTAAGGGAATCCTAGGGATGGGGAAAACCTACCAGTTTTTTTTGTTTCGGTTAACCAGTTTTTTTCGGTTGTTTTTTTTCCTGGTTATTTTTTTAAAGTTCAATAACCGGGTAAAAACCCGGATCAGAAGACAAACTCGATTTTAGTTTCGATTAGATTAAAATTTACCAAGTTACGAAGCTTCGAATTTCATCATCGTAGGCCAATCAACGACAACCGCTTCCTCGAGGCGTCTATTGGTTTGCGGATTACTGAAAGAGTGTTTATAAACAGATAAATATTGGCCAATGGATTGATTTCCTGTAAAAACAATATTAATAGAAACTTTTGTCTACAAACGGCGGTTTTTTTTAAATAAAAAACCCGAAAACCGGTTATTTTGAGCTGTTATAACTGCCAGGTTAAACTGGAGGTGATAAAAAGTTAATAACCGAAAACCGACTATTTTCGCAATAACCGCCATCCATAGCTAAACCTAATACGACAAGCATGAAGAGATTAAACTGTAATGTAGAGGATTAACTCTTTAACATTTAATTTCTTTCAACAGGAAACCGAATTTGCCCACATCATTTGAAATATTTAATGCAATTTATCTCATATGCGATAAATATTCACACTTTCATGGTTTACAAAAACAAATTCGATTCACTTAAAATTCAAGTTATGTAACGGTTTACAGAACGGCTCAGAGAATGGCTGTTAGCCTATACCCAAGCACTGTCTATACTCTTTTAGAAAATTACTAATTTTATTATTAGAATTCAGAAATTTATGAATTTCACAAGGCCAATATTATAATTTTTTAAATGAGTTGAAAATGTGATAAAAAATATTTAATAAAGATAATATTTAATAATAATAAAGATAAAAATACTAGAGTGAATATATGAAAAGTTGAACCGTCAACGTTGAGAAATGAATCAGTCATCTGTGTTGCCAGATCAAAATAGCAAAACAAGGGCAAACCATCTTAGAAATAAGACCAAAAAAGGCCAAATTTGACAAATTGACTGAAAACCTCATTTGATATTAGAAAAAAGGCTATCCTTCATGAAAATGAGTCCCACTAGATAGGCACATGTTCAATGCTCTATTATTAAACTAAAATTAAGGGTAAGAAATTTAAAACATCCTTGTTTTGTTCAGGAGCTATTTCGTTTGACAGCCCATTACATATCATTTGAATTATATAATATAAAAAATTTATTAAAAAACAATAGAATGAGTAATTAAAAATTGTTCGAAAAGTCATTAACGAAAATAAAGCCAAAAAAGTCCAAAATTGAATTTAAGGCCAAATGAAAATTCCTAAGGCCAAGGGCTTTGAAAAATGGCCAAATTTCCATAATTGGGCCTTAAAAAGGCCAATATGGCAACCCTGATGAAAAGATCTAAAATTAACGTAACGAATTTTATGGATTGTCCAGAGTCCAATTTGAGGAATTTTGTAATTAATAGAAAATGACTCGATTTTTATTTCCGTTAATAATAATTTCTCAGTTCAAAGATGAGGTTATTTTCTCACGTAACAGATTTTTTTTCCCGACCCTATGTTTTTGTCCCACATCTCAGCTTCAAAATATTATAAAAAAACCCCGGAAAAACAGATTATACCATTTTCATATCGTCTTCAGAGATAAATTGAGATGATAAATTTATATAAATTATAAACATCTTCTTCAGCTTCAGTGTTTTTGAGAAAGAATTAAAAAAATCAAATTGCTGTTTTCAGTTGATAAAGATGTGCAATGAAAATAAGTTGATCGTAAAGATGATATTCTGACGTGCCAAGGACTGCTATTGCCTTCAAGGTTGTAGTTACGTCATTCTAAAATTTATGGATGTAATCTTTCTAGATAAAAGTTTAAAATGTCAGCATCAGCTTTATCAATGGTTTTTTTTTTTTAATTTCATATTATTTTGAGAACTTCTCGTGTAATAAATTTTGATGTTTGGTTGGATTATTGAAATCAAAAGTCTTTTTTTTTTACTTTTTTGTGTACAAAGTTACACGGAGAAAATAATTGTAATAGTTAAAAAAAACCTACATGAAGATTTTCATAAATCTCCATGTATCAGTGCGAAAAAAAACCTTTTTTAAAAAAATTATGTCTGCCTGTCCGTGTATATCTGTATATCTGGCGAATCCGGGGGGGGGGGGGGATGGGGCCCCCCCCCCCCCCCTCAGAGCTAGACCAGAATTCTTTATTTTATTTAAAATTACTACAACTACTTTTTCTTAATCTCCCTTTAAAAAAAGTGAAAACATTTCTTTCTGATTTTTAACAGGATCGAAACTTTTCCCATTTTTGTAGTCATTTCACTCGTATTTGCAGCGTTGACGTTCAAAAACATGTTTTTGCTAGTTATTTCATTGTGTTTTTTGTTAAATTATCAAAAGTTTTGTAGTGTTCTTTATGATTCTTATTGTCAGGTGAGTAAAGTCTGTAAAGTTAAAGTGTTTTGGTTTATATAAGACATAAGATTTGACATTCGTCACGACGATACAGAACTTTCTATACCCCAGCCCCCCTTCCGACCCAAATCCTGGATTCGCCATCGTTTGAACACGATAACTCCAAAATTCAACGCGCTAGATGAATAAAATTTGGCACGTGGCCTTAAAACTGAAATTTTCACTGATCAGAGAATTCTGTCGGAGTTTGAAACAAAGCCTTCAAAACGCAGAGGCATTTTTTTTCTGTATTGTTTTTTCCCCTATGATAAGAAAAGAAACAAAACAGCACTATGTTTACAAAGATTATTTTTGCATACACTTCGCCATTCATGTTGAATGAAAATATTAATATTTAATTTTGTGATCTTTCTGTAACCCTAAAACGAATGGAGTCACGTCTTCACCGGTGATGTGGGCGCTCGCACGTATTGTCGACTTCAGTTGTCACTGACTATATCAGGGGTTCCAAACTTTTTTCCCCTCGCGCACCCCTTGATTAGTCTTTTTATTTTCGCGTACCTCCTACTGTCATATCTCTCCTGTCAAACCACCCGTCTATAGAAAAAAGTTTTTATCAATAAATGTTAAGGGCTTAGGGGAGTTTAAGAGTCAAATGACTCGAATTAATAACATTAGCATGACTTTTTTTTACATTTTATTCAATTTTTGAATTTGAATTAAAGAGTTATGGGATTTGAAGCAACACAAGCTGTTATACCCTAATTCCAAGTTAGACACAGTATAGTTCGTTCCAAAAAGACGATTCCATAATAATGATTAGATCATTTCATAAAGAGTAACTAGCTGCATGGCCCGGCGTTGCACGGGCAATCTTGAATAATGGGATATTCCCGGGCGGAGAGAAGTGAGATCATGTGAGGCCTTGGGGTCCATATTTTCATATGCCCGGCTCCGTTTTTTTTTTCAACAAATATTGTCAATTACTTTCCCCAACAAATGTAAATATTCTTTCAAATCTAGTCTTTTTATTACTAATTTTCATATGCCCGCCTCCGGTTTATTTTTTTTACACATATTGTCGCTAACGTAAACGTTACGTTTCCCCCAAAACGTAAAAAATCCTTTGAATCCTATATTGTTTAATTAAAATTTTTAAATCCAACCTTTTAATTACCTTATAGCCCAGCATTTCTCGGAATCCACATTTTTTCATATTCTCGCCTCTGTTTTTTCCCCCTACAAATATTGTCACTAAGCTTCCCCAACAAACGTAAATCTGTTTGGAATCCTCTCTTGTTGGATTAAAACTTTCAGTTCTAGCCTTTTTACTACCTTAAAGCAGTTTGGTTTGAATGAAAACGCGAGAATTCTTATGCTTATAAATTAAAACAGATTAGCATGATATTTGTTTGGCAAAAGAAAAAATAAAACGAATAATAATGAAAAAAACGGATAAAAATGAATAAATATTTTCCACCAACAAACGTAAACGTTACGGAACACCGCACGACAAAAAAAGAAAGAAAAATGCAGGAAAACGATTTTTTTTCAATTGTTAATTAATCCAAACACAAAATAACACAGAAGCTCGCTCAAAAAAAAATACCAACTTCCGTTAAATAAATAAAAAAATGCAACACCGGATGCGAAAAATAATAATAGGGAAAAAAAAGAATCCGCCGTGAATGAATTCACCATTCTGCCAATAGATGGCAGCACGTCAATTCATTCATTTTGACGTTTTCAATTAATATCTTTTTAACTAATTGTAATTTCGGAATTTAATTGGCCTAAATGGATTCCTTGGATTATTCCCCATCTTTTGGTACTTTCCGCGTGCTTCTCCGTTCAGCGGTTCGTGAGAAGATAGCCGGACATACATACATACATACGTTTGTTTACCTTCGAATTTTAATAGGATAGATGTATCAATCTTTCCATGCAGAAGAAATCCGAAGTTCAATTTTTACGACAGGATAAGTTCAACGCCGAAACAAATGAAACCAGTATTGTAATATTTTCGCATTAACTTAAAAGAATTGATAAAAATTACACTTCCTTTTGCTTTCTTTTTTTCTCATTTTGAGGGTAGATTTTAGAACTTACACAACTTTCGCTTTTATTTTTCACACGAACTTGGGTAAACAAAATTCGCAACAATTTTAATCCCATATGTTTTCTTGTGTCCACCATTACCGACTTTGTGTTCGCGTACCCCCAGAGGTAAGCGTACCACAGGTTGGGAACCTCTGGACTACAGGATCACTTTTTATTGTGTTGCTCGAAGGGAAATTTTGTATATGATTCCTTCCTTGTAGTACAAAAAAAAAAAAAAAAAAAAAAACACTGTTTCAGAATTCATCCTTTGATGTCATACATTATTTGCTAGTTTTTACAAAAAAAAAAGCTATTATAATTTTCCAGTCTACCGAACAGCATGCTGAATTAGGTTAGTAAAGAACGCAAAATGTTTGAATTCGAAATCCGCGCATGTTCGCAATTAGCATCGCAGCACTAGCCACGAATACCAGTCGTGCCAGAATTTAGTCGGTTAGCTTTGTACAAGATGCAAGATTATTTGAGAAATAAATTGTTCTAAATACGATTTCGATTCATTACTTGATTTCAGTTTTTTATGAAGTGAAAGCTTGTAAATGATCACGTGAAGGAAAAACAAAATCTACTGAAATTTTCCTTTTTTAAGACTATTTTTTTGGGGGGTTTATTTTAGGCATTCATTCGGGTAATTCAGGAATTTTCATCAACTAGAACAAATTATAGCATAAATTTCTGTAGAACTTAGTAAAATACCTATTTATAGCAAAGATCCGATTACTGTAATAACTGTGTTATCTTTAATAGACTACTGTCTAAAACCAATTCATAGGATTTTACTGATTAAGTAGAATAATAAAATATTTTTATTGAAAAACAGATGAATTTTGTTTTTGTAGCAGATTATTTTGATTCTTAATTTTATTTTGTAATCTTTTCTCATGGACTTTCTTCTTGCCATGAGATTTTTTTAATATTCTGAAATAAGCATCTGCCAAATTTT
Source organism: Araneus ventricosus (assembly GCA_013235015.1). NCBI lineage: Eukaryota > Metazoa > Arthropoda > Arachnida > Araneae > Araneidae > Araneus > Araneus ventricosus. The sequence continues at coordinate 290,620 of BGPR01000607.1, read as the reverse complement.
GGAAAACATCCTTCTTAATCTTTTTTAATCAGATAAGTATGTGGATCATTCTTCGCCTTCTTCAAATGGCTGATAAAATTCTGAGCGGTGCCGATTTTTAGAATTTGACGTAAAACTCAAAGAAAGAAAGGAATTTTTGAAGAAAGTTTTAAAAATGTTATGCTATTTATATTATTGTCATTAGTCATATGAAAGGACTTCCTTTGAGTGAATTATAATCACTTCTTGGTACCTTCAAAAATTTTCAAAATTATTCATAGTTGGCAATTTTGATGAGAATATCGCAGCTACCTTAGTGATGCATCTGTTATTTATTTTATTTCTGTTTGTTTAATACCTTAACCAGGCAGGTGCAACAACAAGTGCACTGGCCAAGGTTCAATCGGAATATTGGATACTGGAATGGTATTGGTAAATTATCGAGTACAATTACTGATTCAAAATTAAAACATTTTTCTTAGAATGCAAGTTTGGTTATTCGGTTAGGGGTTTCAGTATTTGGTAAAAAAAAACTAGTCTTATGATTATTGTATACATTCGTGTAAAAATGTTAAGTATAGTTTGTAAGATGCGAAAAATTTGGAGTTAATATGGATACAATAGTTCGCAATCAGTTGTGAAGAATCGTGGAACATACAATCGTCGGAACTCACATTTTACAGTGAAGATTCATTCACGAGGGCATTTAGAGGGCCGACCAGAAAGTGATGAAGAAGAAAATGATTTGGGCTCACCCCGTTTTACAAGAAACTGACTGCAACATCTGTAAAACGGGGTAAAACTAGCAATTTGCAGCTTTCATTAATGGCTTTGTTTGCTATATTTTATTAGCTGTATTGAATTGTATGAAAAGTAGAATATCCCGAATACCCATGTATACTTATAAATTAAACCCATAATTTAAATTGCAGTTCGACCATTACTATTCGAAGATTTAATTTTAAAAAATATAAATTTGCGGAAAACCTATCATCATTTTGTTTCTCTTAGAGAACAAAAAAAAAAAAAAAAGTCAGCTCGCTGCAATGTCTGTGTCTTTCTGAATCTTAACGGTAATCAACTGGAATTTTTATATAAGTTTCCCTATATATCTGGCCCCCAAATTATAAAAGAAAAATTAAAATATGTTTTGCACATGGGCAGTTAAAAATTATTTACCACAAATATTTATATTTCCTGGAATCTTCCAAGTATTTACTTCTTCTGATTTTAATACAATGCTTCGCTGATATATTGTCACGTATTCTGTAAGTTTCGTATAATTTGGTTGAAAACTCCGCATGTTATAAACAAAAAAAAACACTCGGAAAAATTGGATTTTTTTAAGAAAACCTTTATATTTTATGGGAAATACGTGCTATTTTTAAGAAAATGCATGTAAGTATTGCGCACAGCAAAGAAACCCACTGATGAAAGCTGTACACAATTATCAGCCTTCTGTGAAACGGGGTGAGCCCAAATCGTTTTCTTCTTCATCACTTTCTGGTTCCCCCCTAAACACCGCCGTGGCCAAATCTTCACTGCAAAATATGAGTTCTCACGATTCTCCACAACTGATTTGAACCATTGTATCCATATTAACTTCAAATTTTTTGCATCTTACGAATTATGCTTAACTTTTGGACACCAATGTATATAATTCCGTTGTTTCTATTATTTTAAGTTTATATTCTTTGACGTTTGATAATTTCAATGTTTTCAGCAAGTTGATTTAAAATTAATCCTAAAGTTTATTTGCCAACTTTATTTAAATCATGTGAGGAAGGACCAAACAGAACAAACAAACAAAAACTGAAAAGAATGTTGGAAAAATCGTTTTAGGCTTGATTTCTCTGTATTTATATTATTTTTTAAAAATCATTTTTAATTATATAGCAGTGATAACGTTCATAGAAAAAATATATTTACTATCATCGTATTTATAAATGTATTAATTAAAACACTGAAAACTATTGTTGTAAAATATACTTTAAAATATTTTTAAACATTTTTTAAGATTAGAGAAAAAATTCTACGGAAATAAAATTGGTATTATTGGAAAGTTAAGTTTTCAAAAAAAATTAATGTTGTGTAAAACTGGTCTTCGTGCGATGATATGCTCATGAGGAAAAATGTTAAAATTTCGATAAATTTTTAATTAAAAATCGAATTATAATTTTGAAAAACCTTTTCTTAGTGAGCACCTACTACCCAAGATGTAACTACGTGCCAAATTTGGTAGCTCTAAGTCCAACGGTCTGCCCTGTAGAGCGTTTTGAACGATTTTTGCATCATGCATATCGCAATTTGCAGACAGTATCCAGCCAATGAACATTAGGATGTTATTCTCTACTAATAATAAAGGATTTTTTCTTCTCTCCAGGACGATGATAAGACATAGAGCTATAAACAACAGCTCAACATCAAATGTATCCAGTCTTCAACCGCAACGAGAACAACGACCAGAACAGGTGAAAGGCTACTGAACGAACACGGGTCAAATATCTATCGCAATTTAAAGCTTAAAAATTACTTTGTTAAGGAAACCATGAATATCAAATTATGCATATGAAATTCAATAGAAATTATATTCCCGGCGAAAAAGCTGGTCGTCGATGGCAGCTATAGGCGATCATATAGCTTGAATGTACTTACCCAACGATGAAAGTATGCAATTGCGGCAACTCTGTTGGCAGAACATCCCTTGGAAATTCACTCAGAGGCATATCTGCAATGAATACATAACGCAGGTTTTTCAGATGGTTCATGGCCCCTGACTCTAGCCTAGTTGTCCCAGTTTTTCTGATATCCAAATACTCCACGCTGTCGGACACGCCCTTAAAGTTCTGACCAATAGTACGCATCATAGTAAAGTCACTGACTTTTACCGATTTAAGTACGTGAGCTCCTTTCAACTGAGGCCACGGATTTTCTCGAATCTTCAGAGATTCGAATACCACCTCGTTCAGCTTGGGCCAAACCAGAGGTGTTGTCTTCTGCAGACGTCCGATGTTGCAGTTGGCGAGGCGCAAAGATGAGACAGTCCTGATTGATGAGGGTAGTTCCTCCAGATCCACATATTCTAGCTGAAGATTCCAAATATCTGTAGGCATTATTGCTTCAAGAGCTGAAATAATTTTCTGACCTTCTGCTGGACCTGTGCATTGGACCATCAAGCCATCCCGTGTCTCGTCGCATGTGCAAGGTGTGTCGGCGTCCCACTGCGGACAGGCACTAGCAGCCAAAGCCACGAGAGTCCAGAGCAAGCAAACTGCATAGGTGCTAATGTTATTCATTGAAAACTGGAGAAGAGTTCGCTGTTGTCTTAGTTACTGACAGAGAATCAGATCGAATGCCGGAGATTGCCGGAGGTGGTTCGGCACGTCTTACCCGGTAGGAAGCGAACACTTGAAAGGCCTTAAGTAGATTTCTGCTTTCACGTGTCTCATTTTTATGAACTTGGCAACGGCCTTTGAGCCCTGGGTCTCATCTGATTTGCGCTTTTGGATTTTTTTTCCCGCGCTTCTTCGGACGTAAGAATTCGATAAGGTTTATTTTAGGCATCTCGTTTCTTTTCGATCTCTGTTGGGTGATTGGTTTAAGTGTTTTAAATTTTTGTTATTTGACTTCGATTACTGGATATTTAATCCGTTTTAAGAAACATTTCAACGTCAGTTGAATCATAAATTTATTTTGCAATATCACACTAATTATTTCTTATCAGTAAATGAAATAAAACCTGAACATTTAGATTCTCTTATTTTTCGAGGTATTTCGTTTATAATTCGTTTTAGCCCTTTAAAAGGCCATTTTTTTTCCTAGATGATGGCAGAATAAAATAACTTTGGGATTGTGTTTAATTTAAGAAAAGTATTTCATTTAGCTTATTGGATGATATTAAATTTTTGTTAATTAATTAAATTAATTAATAATTAATCATCAACTCGAGACGCTTCGTTATGGTTTGAGATACGAAACAGGAACATCTGGGTTATTGTTTCATCGAGAAATTTGGCGAGAACGTACGCCAATCTTAAAAATTGCATTTGAAAATTAATGAATTTGGTGGCAAATATACTTACCACCGCCATAGAAATGGTTAAACTGTAAACTTCCGATCTATTAATTTTTCAAAAAGAAATAGATTGAATGAATTGTTAGTGGGAAGTTTTAGAGAGTACCTAACTTGATAATGCATGAGTGATGTTCTTGGATTTGAATGTTACAGCAATGCTTAAAATGTATTTGAACTTTTTTTGGTAAATATTTACTAGCCATTTGTAATTCAGTTATCACTGTGATTTATAAATAACCAATAAATAATTTTGACAATCATGCCAACTCTATTTCAATTCAAAATAGATATAAAATATGTTTTTCGTAACGAGGTTTATTTTGTGACTTGAAACCATCCACAAGACGCGACTCTTCCCTGAAATCAAAACTATTTATTAATTGGTATCCCTTCCGACTTTTATCTCTGGCTAAATTTGACTAATGACGTTGAAATAAGTATGGTTTTCTTTGTTTGTATTATTTAGAGAGATATCTCCACGTTAAGCATCAAATTTTAACTTCTGAGCGTAGGGAAATTATGAAATTTTAATGATCTATAAATATTTTAATGATCACTTCACAATAACTTAAAAAAATTAACTATTTACTCGTGAATCAGAAAATTCAAAACTGGAATCTGAATATGGCTTCTTCTGCATCTGAGTATAATTTGAGGTTTTCCTATCGTCACGGTGTGTATTCATTGCTGTATTGTCTGTTGTCCACAGATTTTTACATTGAGAATCATGGTTTCGAGGAAGTAAGGTTGTATATAACTCAAGGAGTCCGATAACAAGATTATTTGCAGGTAGGTATATAAAGATATAAAAGTAACTTGATTAAAAATGTGGAAATATCGTGAAAGAAACATTTACGAAATCGCGTCAAATTTCTTCAGTGTAATCTATCATGACCTATGTTCTTTACTTTTATAAATACATGGGCTAGTTAGTTGGGATTATTGGTGAAAGAGATATTTAAATGTGTGGCAGCCATGGAATGACTTTAATAGTCAAGAAATTATCAAGAACTTAATTTGTCAAGGAATATAGATTGGTCTTCTTAACATTCGGATTAGATGTCATGAAATTTAATACAAGGAAGATTTAGTTGGAGTAACATGTATGAACAAGTAATAAGCATATGTTAAGATATGCCAGCTACTTTCTGCCTTTTGTCATGGACTCAAGTTGGCGATAAGTAGATAGTTACCAGCCACCATATTACTGTGGGATGAAGTAATGAGCATTTCTACTCATTTTTGGGCTACAGAAAATCCTTTTGAATTTAAGGTAACTTTCGTTTTAATTGCAGAATTTTTTAAAATCAGAATACAAAAAGCTAATGTATAAAACTAAATTCTTTTAAAATATTTCAGTTGTTTTTAAATACTTTAGGATCATATTTGGGACTATTTAATTGGACTAATGATATATCTGTGGCGATCGATATTATAATTGCCAGTCGTCATCGCCCTCTGTGCCACCTGCGCATGCCTGAGAAGTTACTTCTACTATATAAAGGCCGAAATGTTTGTGTTCTCTCTCTTTTTCCTCCAGTTCGAACCATGTTGTTATGTTTAGTATTTTAAAGTTTACTTTGATTAAGTTTTAACTATGTTCAATAAATTTGTTTAGTTAACTTACTGCTTTTATTGAGTTCATCTGCACTGATTGAAAAATATGTGGGTCGGTCAATTTATCACCACCAGCGCCATACATCTCATAGCTTTCTCCTGTCTGCCAATTGGAGTTTTGTATTACTACAGCTGAAGCAATAAAGCCGCAGTTCAACAGGTGGAAATAGGCAAAGTCTTGGAACACTCCTATTCCCTCTGTTTTGTCTTTATGCGTTTATGATGTCGTGTATTTAAAAAAAAATTCTTTTTGAGTTCCCTGATAGCAGGAATAATAATATTTTTGAATTTAACATTTTTATTCGTGTAGCTACTTATTCAATGTATTTGTATATGACTTAAATGGTGTATTGACTTTCTTTGGAAAACGACTGTTAAATAAAAATTGAACTTTCTGCTAAGAACAAGAAAAGTTTCTGTGGATAACAATTTGTTGAGAACTGCACTTAAATATTGAAGTATGAAAAATGACTAAATTTTTGAATATTTTATATTTGTATTTCTTGACAAATAAGGGTGATTGTCTTCTATATATAGTCAGATTTTCGGAATTTTTTTATTTTCTCCAATCCCAAATTCTTGAATTTGTAAAATTATTACTCATTATCTTTCTCAAATATTGTTTTAGAGTTGAGATTAATTACGTGCCTTAGAGGTATTTTGATGTTACCTGTATATCAGAGGTAATCCTAAGTAACAATTTTAATATTTTATAGAAGAGTCAAAAAACGTTCCAGAGTGTTGAATGCGCTATTTATATTTTTAGAGCGGTCATCTTTTTTTCTTTTCGACCTAAAACTAGTACATTTTTCGCATCCGAAGATGCGGTCGGGATAATGCAGATACGATCAAGACATCAAAATCAGCAAAATTGGACTTAAGATCGTTTATCTCTCAGGAACAGATTTATGGCTTGAATAATTACGGTAGTTGACGGCTTAATTTTTACGGCAGTTGTTAAAATTTTTGGAATGGAGTCGGCACAACCTATGTTCATAAATGCTACTTCAATGAATAACCTAACAATCATTTGCGAATAGTGGTCATTAGGGATGGCGGTTATTGCAAAGAAACCGGTTTTCGGTTAAACCGATTTTTTTCACCTCCGGTTTAATCTGGCGGTTAAAACCACTCAAAATAACCGGTTTTTGAAAAAACCGGTTTGAAAAAAAAACAACGTTTGTGCACAGAATTTTTTATTAATAACAATAAACAATAAGTAAGTATTAATACAATAATTAATTAATGTAATAAGTAATGATTTTAAATAAGTAATTAATACAATGTGATAATAATAAATGAGTAATTATTGCAATAAGTATTATAGACAAAAATTTTTATTAACATTGTTTTCACAAGAAATTAATTCATTGGCCAATATTTATCATCTAATCTGCTCATAAAGATTCTTTCAGCAATGTGTTGATCCGTGAGTCGAAACCTCTCATCGGAAACAACATCATTCAACCTAGTTACTAATCTTTCGGACGCCACAGAACTTCCGACTAAGGATAAATATTTTTTGGCTACAAAAAACAGATGCCGTTTGCAGACAAATTTTTTTATTGGTATTGTTTTTCAGGAAATCAACTCATTGGCCAATATTTATCTGTTCATAAAGACTCTTTCAATAATCCACCAACCAACAGACGCATCGAGGAAGCGGTTGTCGGTGATTGGCCTAAGATGATGAAATTCAGAGCTTTATAACTTGGTAAATTTTAATCTAGTCGAACCTAAACTCGAGCCTATCTTCTCACCTGATTTTTGGATTTTTTAAAAAAAATAACCGGTTTAAACCGGGGCAAAAAATAACCGAAAAAACCGGTTAATCGAAACAAAAAAACGGTTTTCGGTTTAAACCGGTAGGTTTTTCCCCATCCCTAGTAGTTATTCTCTGCTAGCTTTTCGAATATTTTCCCATATTTCTCTTTTATATTAATCTTCAGAACACAGTGAAAAGTTACCACGAATGCTTGGTCTTGAACAAGAGTTTGTGTTTGTCAGTCTAGGAGACTCGCATGCTTTGCATTATCAAATATTTATGCGTATGTAAGTTTACTGGAATTTAATATGCTGCGTTTAGAACTTTCCTGCTCTGTTCATATGGAAAGGGCATTAAATATAAAAACAGTAACACTTGGTGCTTCGCTTGAGTTTGCATTTGTAAACAAGAGGAAAACGCTGTTTCTGTTTTCAGAGCATTTTAGCGATATTTCTTCGTATTTAAATTGAGAAATCATTTGAATTGACGAGACAGTGACTTATCTTTTTCAAGAAAAGTAGAACAAAAACCCGAATCAGAAAGCCTCGATAGTTACTTTTAACTAATCTCATTTTGTCAAATTCTTCAGCTTGTTTCTCGAATGATACTAATTGCATTTCAAAACTTCACTTTTAAAGGATAATACTTTATTGTTACTTTCTTTCTTTCTTTATTATTATTTTTTTTGTAAAACGCTACCATTTAAAACTTTTATCAAGATAATCCCAAAAATTTCAGTTTCAGTTTATCTAAAAACTATTACAGTTTTGTTAAATCTGCCATTGTTTATATTTCAAACAGAAATTATTAATACTTAGCTTATTATCAAAGGTTCTGAAATTCACTTTTCATACTCAGATTTCATATGAATATCACAGATAAGAAAAACTTTTGGTTATTTCTAAATAAAAATTTTATTTTATACAAGTGTAAATAACATAACCACTATTTAAATCAGATTTGGCTTGAAACGTTGCAACTGTACTAAAAAAGTCAATATCATTGAAATTAGCTATCATTTGACGGTAAAGTAACAATAATTTAAATGCTATATAGAACAATAAAGTAATATTAACCTTTTAAAAAATAAGTAGGTATCTGAAATCTTTATTTTTCCGATTTCAGCATCTTAGTAATGTTTTTCATTCTTTTATTTTGGTTTTTTATTTGATAAATTCAGTCATTTGTATCAGAGATAATCTTATATTGTTCAAATGCTACGTTCAATGTGTTCAACCACTGATTCAATTATTTTAGTTTCAATAGATTTTCACAGCAAAAATTCTAATTATTCTGTCTTCTAAATCTTTTTAATCACAAGAAATGTTTACAAATTCCGCAAATTAGAATCCTAAACTGTCAAAAATATCAATCGAGTCCAACATCTCACTAGCGAAATAAATAAAGTATTAATACGAAGCTATTTAATATGAACAATAAACTGCGATTTTTTTATCCTCACAGCTTCGTGTGAACTGCCGAAATGTCTACATTTGAAAAGCACCCTAGCAACCGATGAGTAAACGAGCGCTTTTGAAAAAAGGCTTATTCTGAAGAAGAGATCAAGAAAAAAGCGCTAGTATCGACCTTCGAAGCCTGTTCCAGCGATAACATACCAGCATTTCACTAAACTAAGCATGTGTCACCAATGGAAGCTGATTAACAGTTCTTTTTTTCAAACCACCTTCGAGAAGAACTTACATCACACTTGCATTTCTCACGCTCTGTTGCGACATAGCTTCCTCATTACTGAGAAAAATGCATGTTACCGTTAAAGCGTATAATACAGTTATTACATAAAATATCTGCTTTCATGTATTATAGGATAAAGTCATTTTAGTTGTGTAGTAAATTATTTATTTCACTTGTTATTAAATATTCCATGAAATTATAAACTATTCTGTAAATTAATTAATGTTAAATAGTTAGATTGTGAAATTAAAACACGTTTTTCCCTTAACAAGCAACACCGCCTATCTCACTTGTTTGAAATTTCAAAGAGGAAGAGAATTTTTCGCAATCATTAACCAATATTTCTGAATTTTTTTTAACATCTGATGTAAACATGAGACTACGTGTTCCTACCAGATGTGAAAAAAATTCAGAAATATACTTTATTGTTGCGAAAAATTCAGTTTTCTCTTCCTCTTTGAAATTTCAAAAAATTGAGATAGGCGGTGTTGCTTGTTTAAGCGTCGACATTATTTTCACAGGTAAACAACGAACTGTTCTCTTTTACATCGCTCTCACCACAGAGAAGAAGAATCTTCTTCTCTGTGGCTCTTACTTAGCAAATATTTAAAGTGATAAAAAGCATTGGATTAGCCAGGACAATCCGAATTTTCATTGCTTGTCCTGAATTGTACAAGTTCCCAAATTTTACTTACAAGCAAATAGGTCATATTAAAAAAATGGTTTAATTAAATTTAATTTGTAATAACGTTAGTTTTTAAAAGTAAATTTTAGAAAGTAAAATAAAAATGAATTCTTCCTAACTTTTACTATATGCGTAAGGTGATCTGAGAAGATCATTAAAGTGATGGTTAAGCAATCTGTCGATTGCTTTCCTGATGTGCGTGATGAGATGTTCGTTATCCGGACATGAGTTTAATGCCTTAACAAAAATTGTCTGTCACGAAAGTGTGCGAGGTCTGATTTGTCTGCAGTTCCAAAGTTTCGTTAATTGATTACCCGCTGTTGCACTTACTCTCAAAAGGATTTGGATACTTTAATAATAAAAATAAAAAGTCTTAAATGTACTTAAAAGCAGAAAACTATTTTTTTAGTAAAAATATGGGGGTAAAACCAAAATCATGAACGCATGAAGGGCTGTTAGAAATACTGTGAGTAAATTTGAATTTTAATCATACCCATAATGTATTTTTAATTTTCAAAGAATGTTTGAGAATTTTCTTTTTAACAATATTCATTATAGCCTAATTTCCTTAAAGTATTGATTTCAGCGTTTGATGCTTTACGATTTTATTTTGTCTTATATACTTTTGATTAAAAATACGTCTACTTTTCATTACGTTAATAAAAGAGTGTTTTTAAACTTTTAATTTTTATTACTTTTGCTTTTCAGTCTTTTATATATTTCATGATTCATTGTTATAAATATTATTGAATGTCGTTCTCAATTTTTTTTTCTTAAATTCAATATCAGATGTCGCCTCTGATATGAAATCAAAACGTAACTAAAATTTATAGATTATTTGCTAATTAAGTTCTGAAAAAATATTTTTTTTTGTCATCGGGAACACAGAACTGTTCAAAATTTCAGAGATATAGTACGTCAGATATTGAATAAAAATCGTTTACAAAATTCTATTGTTAGAAACATGAAACTAATCACAAAATTCCATCTTTACAAACATGAAACTAGTCACAAAATTCCACCTTTCAAACATGAAACTAGTAACAAAATTCCATTTTTACAAACATGAAACTAGTTACAAAATTCTATCTTTACAAACATGAAATTAGTCAAGTTAAATAACAGCGTGTAAAGATATTTCGTGATTTCGCAATATTTCTGTTCAGAATAAATAATTCAAAAGCAAACTTTTTAGGCAGAATACAAAGTTTCCTGTTCTTTAAATCAATACAAATTTTATATTTAATTCTTATAAATGTAATATTTAAGAATTCTATTTAAAATTTACATCAATTTAAAAAAGGATAAACATAGTATTCTGTGTAAAATAAATCCTATTTAAATATTTTCTCTAAATCAGAAATATCGTAAAATTTGACACATCTTTAAATTTTGCAAATACTTTTGAGAATGACTGCATATGAAGAGAAAATCATAGATTTCATTATTATTCCTGTAGAAAATAGTCCATCAACTGTAAAATATAATTCACCGCTTCCTTTTTCTTTTAATTTTATAAGGAATATTTTTAAATGGAATAATTTTTAATGAAATTCTAAAATCAGCATATTAAAGAAATTTCGTACTAAATAAATGGTTTGCATTGCCAAACACTGTTAATTGTCTGTCTTAACACAAAATATTTTTGTCGGTTTTATTCTCCTTATGTACAAAATTATCTTTTTCGAGCGATTGGTAAGTACTTTTATTTAACTTAAAAATTTGAGAATTTCGTGATGTTTTGATAAAAAAGAATTTTAAAAATTTTTTTTGAAAATGAATAATTGTTTTAATTGACCAATGTTTTTTTTTTCTTTTGCCTGAAGAATAAGGATACAAGTTAATGAAACCAGCACACTTTAAATGAAAACAAATGTTAGTTTTTATTATTGTTTGATTTTTCCAAAAATGCTGCATGATAATCTTTGTATCTATCCCACGATTTTCAAAATTCTTTTAATTAATTTCAACTAGAATCGTAAACGAATAAATATCTCAAATACATCACCAGAATCTTTTAGAAAATTCTTGAAAACAAACAGCAAGTTCTTTTGAAAAATGAAATTGAACAATGCTATTACTTTTTGCGTGAAGAAGAAAAACACAAGTTAATAAAACCGGAATACTTTAAATGAAAGTGAATATTTATATTTTTATTATTGCTTGACTTTTCCCAAAATGTTGTTCGATTCTCTTTGTATGGATTCCATGTTTCTCACAAAATTCTTTTCAATACAGACGATAATTATAAACGAAAAATCATCTCAAGCGTGATTATCGTATTCGAATCTTCTCCTTGGTTGCTTAAGATTGATCAACAAACCAGAACTTTGTTATTGAGATTTTTCAACGAGACGCCTTTCATGTGTTCCGGCTGACTACATTCTCCCTTGAAGTAAGACGGTATCGGGATGCTGACCATCCACCTCAGTCGACAGTCACAGCGAATTTCATTTCCTGCAACGCAAAATAAAACATTCATATATGGCAAGCATATCTATCCTATTAAAATTCGAAGGTAAACAAACGTATGTATGTATGTATGTATGTACGGCTATCTTCTCACGAACCGCTGAACGGAGAAGCACGTGGAAAGTACCAAAAGATGGGGAATAATCCAAGGAATCCATTTAGGCCAATTAAATCCCGAAATTACAATTAGTTAAAAAGATATTAATTAAAAACGTAAAAATGAATGAATTGACGTGCTGCCATCTATTGGCAGAATGGTGAATTCATTCACGGCGGATTCTTTTTTTTCTCTACTATTATTTTTCGCATCCGGTGTTGCATTTTTTTATTTATTTAACGGAAGTTGGTATTTTTTTTGAGCGAGCTTCTGTGTTCTTTTGTGTTTGAATTTATTAACAATTGAAAAAAAATAGTTTTCCTGCATTTTTCTTTCTTTTTTTTGTCGTACGGTGTTTCGCAACGTTTACGTTTGTTGGGGGAAAATATTTATTCATTTTTAATCCGTTTTTTTCATTATTATTCGTTTTATTTTTTTTTCAAAACAAATATCATGCTAATCTGTTTTAATTTATAAGCAAAGGAATTCTCGCATTTTCATTCAAACCAAACTGCTTTAAGGTAGTAAAAAGGCTAGAACTGAAAGTTTTAATCCAACAAGAGAGGATTCCAAACAGATTTACGTTTGTTGGGGAAGCTTAGTGACAATATTTGTAGGGAAAAAAACAGAGGCGGGAATATGAAAAAAATGTGGATTCCGAGAAATGCTGGGCTATAAGGTAATTAAAAGGTTGTATTTAAAAATTTTAATTAAACAATATAGGATTCAAAGGATTTTTTACGTTTTGGGGGAAACGTAACGTTTACGTTAGCGACAATATGTGTAAAAAAATAAACCGGAGGCGGGCATATGAAAATTAGTAATAAAAAGACTAGATTTGAAAGAATATTTACATTTGTTGGGGAAAGTAAGTGACAATATATTTGTTGAAAAAAAAAAGGAGCCGGGCATATGAAAATATGGATTCCAAGGCCTCACATGATCTCACTTCTCTCCGCCCGGGAATATCCCATTATTCAAGATTGCCCGTGCAACGCCGGGCCATGCAGCTAGTCAAATTTAAGGGCCGCAGCGTGCATTGGTAATGACGTATTTTTTGCGTCTCAGTCTGCATGATAACAAATACCTTAATGAAAATGTCTGACGTTTAACATAATTTTAAATAATCAGAATTGTTTTTAACATGATAATGTTTTTAGACTGGATACTATTTATAAATTGTGACATGCATGATATAAAAATCATTCAAAACTCTCTACAAGGAAGGTCGTTGAGCCTAGAGCTACCAAATTTGGCAGGTACTTACTTCTTAGGTAGTAGGTGATCATTAAAATAGGTTCTTCAAAATTTTAATTAAATTCTAAATTAAAAATTAATCGAAATGTTAGCGTTTTCCTCAATTTAGTTCGGAGCATATTATCGCACAAAAACTATTTTTTCATCACTTTTAAAATTAAAAAGAAATTGTATCTCGGTGATCAATTTTTTCTCCATGCAATTTTATTTGTAAGTTTAATAAATTTTCAAAAATATTTTTAAATATATTTTGCAACAACGTTTCGTTGTTTTAGTTACTACATTTATACACCCGTTTATTGCGACGATATTATATACATTTTTTGTGTGAACGTTATGGTTGCTTTATAATAATGAGTAAAATTTAAAAACCATATGAAGACAGACGAATCAAGAGAAAAACTTTATCATGGTACGATGTTTCGGACTAGATTCTCGAATCTCCTTTTTTTCCTCCTCGACTTTCTCTTTGAATTCCACATAAGAATATCATTCAGAAACGCCTTCTCAAAAATAAATGGCGTTCAAAAAAAGAAAATCTTCAAAAGAACGAGAATGATTTTTCACTGACGATGTGTCACAGCTGTTTCACAATTTCGTAATATTGACGTTCGGACAACTATTATATTATCGAAAGAAAAGGACTTTTACAACATTTTAAAATTCAAAAACATATTTAAATTTTTTTTATTAAATCTTATCAAAAATTTATTAAAATGGGCAGACCGCTAGACGAAATTTAGCACGAACATACTTTGAAAGGTGGGAATGCGCACCTCCGAGCTCTTTTTTCCTCGGTAGCTTCCGAAAATATTATAGCACAAAAATGATTTTTACACCATATAAAAATTTAAAATTGTTAACTTTTAATAATATTAATTATGTTGCCGTAGAATTTTTTCTCTTATTTTAATAAATTAAAAAAAATATTTTAGGCATAATTTACAACAATACTTTTCATTGTTGCAATGAAATGCAAACTGTTTTCATTGTTTAAACAAATATGTAATTGCGCTTTTCTCTTCCGTTGTTGGAAGCTAAGGTCATATCCAAATCGATTTTCTTTTTTTTATTTCATCAATTTTTCTGTAAAATCTGTAATGAAAGTCCTCTAAATATATCGTCGCCAAACAAGCAGCACCACCTATCTCAATTTTTTAAAATTTCAAAGAAGAAGAAAAACTGAACTTTTCGGAAGCAATAACGAAAATTTCTGAATTTTTTTCGCATTTGGTAGGAACATGGGGTCTCATATTCATATCAGATGATAAAAAAAATTCAAAAATATTCGTTATTGGTTTCGAATAATTTAGTTTTTTCTTCCTTTTTGAAATTTAAAAAAATGAGATACATAGTGTTGCTTGTTAAGCGACGATATCCAGATGAATGATTATGGTTTCTATGTTTTAAGGTATCCGACTGGTTTAAAATCGTCGTTCCTGATGAAATTATCAAAAAAAAATTTTATGACTTAATTTTGTAGCCTGTTTAATCAGCTTTCTATAACTGTCTTACTTTTTACTCTACGTGAATTACAAATGGAGTTACAGCTGTTTTATTACCGAACTCTAAGCATTATTTTATGTTGTATGAAAACTTTAGATGTGTTTTTTGAGAAATGACGTTCTTGAGGAAAACTGTCGACCGTAACAATGATTTCTCAAAAAGTTATTCAAGTATTGATATGAAATTTTCTGAGATTGTTTTCTTTAATATGCTTGATGTTTTCCTCTAAACACTAAGGTCAATTTTGAAATCAAGTATTATTTTTAAGTGCTTAAATATAAACGAAAAGCATTTTTTATGAAAAATTACCAGTTTAGTAACTATGTTCAGCTATATCTCAAAACTATTTTAAAGTACAAGAAATATTTTAGAGCATAACACAGGTAACTGTCATAAAAATGTACTCCTACAAGAATTTATGTATATTTAGAATATGATCTTGTCTATGGCTGTTAGCGTAAGGCAAATATTTTAGTCATTTTTCTTCAAATTTCTCAGTTTTTTAAAAAAAATATTATTTTGAAAGCCTAATTTTACAATATTTTCATAGTTTTAAAACATATGCAGTTGAAAAATAACATTAAAAAATATATATAAGTTATTTTTCAAAAAAATGTCTCCGAACACAGTCGGATACCTTATTCTATTTATCAGCATTCTTTAATATACCTGACATGCTTTTGGACGTAAAGTATGCCCTGGTATTTCAATATTGATATAAAATGTATATTTTGCATGAGGAATGAATTAGTGAAATTGGCACAGACAACGTGCAATTAGATGTTACATGACACGAACAATTACTTGTCTCCATTAGAGACGTTCATGTAGACAACGAACAGAACAGGGCAAGGCTATTGAAAGAACACGAGTTAAAAGTCTATCGCAATTTGAAGTTTAAAATTACTTAGTTAAAAGAGCCATAAATATAAAATTGCGCGTAAGAGATTCAATTAAAAATTAAAATAACATGAACAATTGTTGTGCATACTTATGTGCAACAGATCTGTTTCCGAAAAACAAATGTTTTAAGAATGTTCTTCCAGCTCTATTTGCATTTTTGGTGTGTAGGTGATAAGAAATTCACAATACACATAAGGTTCCTAACGCTTTCTGTATGAAGCGTAACTCTCTAAAGAGCCGAACACACCTTTTCCGACTTCCATGTTCAGTTCAATAGCAGGTTCTTCATATTTATATGTACATTTTCCTAAAATCCAATGTATAAAATATTCGTAAGATTTCAGAGATTTGATTAAATTCAAAAAAAGTTTCACTTGAAAAACTAAATTTTTAGACATTAAATCTATTTAATCAAAATAACTGGGCGCTTAGAGGATTAATTATACAATTCATAGTTATAAAACTAATCTAATATCTGATGAGGTGAAATAAAGAAAAAAATTCCATTATATTCTTTTTAAAAAATTAGGATTTTTCCCCCACTCATCAATGTAGGATATTTTAAATGTTTTACTAACTAGGATTCCCTCGATAAATTATTAAAAAAATTGTCTCCAGTCATTTTTATTCCGATGAAAGTCAAGGTCTTTTAAATTTTTATCCACGTGTCAGGCGTCTAACTTTCTCTATCAAAGATGGAATCAACAATATGTGAAGCATTTTTTAAATATACTTGACGGAAAAAGATGACCTTCGATTAACAGCTCTAAAATGTTTCCATATCAAGTTTGTTACCAATTTTTATCGAGAAAGTGAGTCCTATGTTCATCATAAATAAAGAAATTTGAACATCGTTTGCGAAATCCTAACATTACCACTCACTAGATACTAGGTTTCACATTTAGTTCTTGAACTCCGTTAATTTTCTGCTAAGAACACTTTTTTCTGTTTGATTTGATTTGGGGGTTTTTGGGATTTTCAGCAACAAAGGCTATTATCCCCTATTCATTCCAAATTTCTTTTCAGTCCGTATTAAAAAAAAAGATGAAAATTGCCATCAAAAGACGGGCTAAATTATTGCCGATCTGATTCGGTCGAGAGAAAAAAAAAATGGCACCCTCCTAGAAAGGCCTCCATATTCTTTTTTTCTTTTTTTGTGTATTCTAAAAATAAAAGTAAATAAATAATTCCTTTTCCTTTGAAGCAAGAGTTAGCTTTTCCTTCAGCTTTCGTTGCTATAGATTTAAATTGACAAAAAGAGAGCGAAAAAAATCACATGATTTGGCTCATAAAGTGAAAACGATTCAGAATGCAAATAAAACTTCAAATGCAGTAAAAAAAGTATTGTTGGTGAAAGCAGGTTTTGACGAGAGAAGAAAATATAATAATAAATAACCAACGAAAAAAAATCTTATGAAAAAATAAAGAATGAAGGACTTAGTGCAACTAGCTTTTGTAAACAGTTTTTTTGTTAATAAATCGAATTAGGAGTTAATGCAGCAATTTATTTTGCTTGTGGAATGCGAATTTTGCCAAAAGAGGAAATGCTGCAAAGCCTGCTCAAGTCCCAGAAAGGTAAGTGAACATTCTTCCCGAATTATTCTTAATCTTATAATTCTAACGAAGAATAAAATTTCAATGAAGTAAATTTAGAAACTGAAAACGTATATACAGTGGCTCCCAAAAGTGTTCGTACACTTACGATTTTCAATGAAATAGGGTTCTATCCATTAATTAAAATCAATATTTCAGAATAGGTGTTTAATAATAAGATCCATAATCTATTCTTAACAAAACTGCCTGAAATATTTTAAAAATATAGTAAAACTTTATTTTTAAGCAGTCAATAATCAAAAAGTAACAAAAACTTTATCTCGCAAAAGTCTTCGTACACTTTAAGAAAATCTCTACATATTAGTAAATATTCTAATTTTTCATTAAGTTAATATTTAGTAGGATATCCTTTAGCATCCACAATAGCTTTTAAAAGCTTGGGAATAGATTTCACAATTTTTTTTTTGTAATTTCTACATCAATGTTCATCCATTCTTCTATCATTACTGTTTTTAGTTCGCTTTTTGTTTTAATGTCGTGTTTTCATACTCTAACCTCCAGTTCTCTCCAAATATGTTCTATTGCGTTTAAATATGGCGATTAAGGTGGTTTTTTAAATTTTGTGGACAATTATAGAAACACCAGAGGCGAACGTTGAGAGCCCTGTGCTCAGGATCGTTATCTTGATAAAAAACAAAGTTGTTTCCAATACCCAAATTTTGGGCTCATAATATTAAATTGTCTCTTAAAATATTTAAATAAAGAGCATGATTCATTAAGCCATCAATAAATACCAAATTACCTAGTCCTGATGCTGACATGCACCCCCACACAAGGACACCTCCACCGCCATACTTAACTGTTCCAACTAAGTTCTTGGGATTAAGTTCCTCATTTTTTCTTCCCCATACCATTATACGTCTATCGGAACAAAAAATGTCAAATTTACTTTCATCTGCAAATAATACATTATTCCAATACGTTTCGGGTTTATTTAACATTGATTTTGCGAAGGAAAGCCTAAGCTTTCTGTTTTTCGCACTAACAAAAAATTTTCTACGGGCAGAACGCCCATTTAAGCCAGCTGCTCTCAGAACTCGTCGATCAGTTTCAGGTGAAATCGGAGTAGAATATTTTTCATTAAATTCTGTAGAAACTTTTAAAGCACTCAAACGTGGATTTTTCACAAATTTTCTAATTATAAATATCTGATCACGTTTTGTTAACTTTGTCGGTCGACCTTTTCTTACCTTGTTTTCAATCCAGTTTTCTTCTTTAAAGCGTTTTAGCACATACTGCACTGTAGAATGGGATAAATTAACTAATTTAGTGATATTCCAAACTGATTTAACACTGCTATGATGAAAAATAATCAATTTTCGAATGCTGATTATTGTTTCTTTATGACTACGAGTCATTTTTAAATAATAAATAGAATATTACGGTGTAAGCAAGCAAAAATTAAAGCCAAACGATTTTTAAATGCCACCACAATGCAAAAATAAAAAGCGACAGACGATATTTTAAATTATGAATTTATCCGAAAATATTTCAGTGTACGAAGACTTTTGTGAGATAGAGTTTTTGTTACTTTTTGATTATTGATTGCTTAAAAATAAAGTTTTACTATATTTTAAAAATATTTCATGTAGTTTGTTTAAGAATAGATTATAGATCTTATTATTAAATACCTATTCTGAAGTAATAATTTTAATTAATGGATAGAGCCCTATTTCATTGAAAATCGTAAGTGTACGAACACTTTTGGGATCCACTGTAAGCTGCTTTTTGCGAAATTCGGATTTGATTAAGTGTAGACAGACGTCCCTTTCACATGGAACAATAAATACAATTATTACTGTCACAGCCACATGACACATGCATTGGAGTTTGCCATCTAACTTCGCGTTGTTTTACTCTGAATAGACACGACATATCCTTTTTCCTCCTGTAATATGCGCTATGGATTCCAAACTAAAATTAACGTGGCGCATTTGTCATCTATCGCTTGAGAATGAAATAACTCCGTTATGTATCGAATAATAAAATGAAATTTCGGTAAGATATCCTAATGAATTTCCTAGAATTCTTTTCCTAGTGTGCATATTTACCCTCGAATCTATCCAGACCTTCTAGGTAATATAAAAATTAATATTATAAATAGCATTTTTGTAGGAAATTAAATCGTGTGCAACAAATCGTATTGAAAAAGAAATACTCCTAGTAAAATACTTATTTTCTTTCATTAAATTAAACATCGATGTTCATTTTGTTAAAACAGGAATATGATTAATAGTAATAAAAAAAATCTGGAGTGCTCTGTCTTGAATGAAGTGAAAACTGATTGCGTCTGTATGCTATGCAAACAAGTGTTCTCTAATGGTACTAATTCTGTGAACAGCAGACCTCGTCCCCACCCAAATTTTTTATTTCATATGAAAGCTTATGACGCCTAGATATGTCATTAGTGGTCACCTGCCTCTCCCCCACCCGCCCTACATTTTCGAGAGAAATTGAAAAAATATTATTCCACTGTACATTTTCTATGGGGAAAATCCTTGACAGAGTCCCTCAGACCCATCCACTTGACCGTTTTCGACAATTTTTATTTTATATGAAACCTTATGACGTTTAAATGTGTCATCAATGGTCGCCCCCCCCCCCCTCCCGCCACCACCACCTTCCATTTTTGAAAGAAATCGAAAAAACATTACTCCACGTACATTCTCTATGAAAAAATTCTTCAGACAGTTCCCTAACCACAAGCACCAGACCGATTTTGACAATTTTTATTTCATATGGAAGCTTATGACTCTTACATGTGTCATCAATGGTAGCCTACCTCCCACTACCCTCCATTTGCTGGGTATATCGCAAATTAAAACTTTGGCAGAGTCTCTCAGCCCCTACAACAGCCAATTCGCCAATTTATTTCGCCAAGTTGTAAGCATAACCACAGGCTATTAATATTACGGGCGAACAGCGGTCGCCTAAAGCGGCTAATAAGCACTGAAATATTATTTCATAAACAGTTATTTGTCTTTGTAAAATCGAAAATATTTTTAAGCATGTGCGATCTTATAATAAGGTTTTTATGATACTGAGAAATAAAAAAATGTTAATGAAAAATATGAAAATAAATATATATATATATATTACCAGCCAGCATAAATGACTGTAGATTTTCGAAAAGCCACAGGAATGTTTCTTCATTCAGAGTTATAAGATTGTTGTTGTTAAGCTCCACATCATTTAAGTTTGGCATGTTTGTAAACATGTCATTTGGAAGGGAATCCAACTTGTTATCACTGAAAAACAGAATTTATAGTTTTCAGTAAGTGACTGAAAAATAATTAGTATCAGAGAAAAATTTACTTCTCAAATGCGACATTTGGAAAGATAGTTTATTTTGGAACCAGCGGGAGTGGCCTCCCCGAAACTTTCTCGCATACGAAAAGTAATGTGGGGTGGGTAAACAAACAGTGGGTTGGTAAATATTATTGGGGTATTTACGCAAGGCCTGTTTATTTTGAGAAAAAAATTATGAATGGTGATTTACAATGAAACATTTCAAATTCATGAATTCTTGAAACTTAATATCTTGCAAAAAAGAATTGCGAATGTTCTCAATTTTTACGCGCGCTGAGGAACTAGAACCTTATTTAACGTTTTTGACTACGAAATCTTACTGCTGATATCACGCAAGATTC
The DNA here is from genome assembly GCA_013235015.1 of Araneus ventricosus. Taxonomy (NCBI): domain Eukaryota; kingdom Metazoa; phylum Arthropoda; class Arachnida; order Araneae; family Araneidae; genus Araneus; species Araneus ventricosus. The sequence continues at coordinate 269,308 of BGPR01000607.1, read as the reverse complement.
ACCATACCTTCCATCTGGAAAATGTCAGAACGAACGTAATTTCCGAAGTGCGGCTCGCTACAATTTCCTGCGTAGACTGCCAAGGTCAAACGCCAACCATACTAACTTTAGTAAAATAAACGAAACGCTCGCCAACACACAGTGGCAATGTGCATTTTGAACTAAATATGCAATTTGAACACCTGTTTTTAAACCGATTTGAACGAAATTTGGGAACAGATCTATAATTAATGTTAGCATACGTGATACCAAGTTTTATTTATCTAAGCCAAAGGGCTTATAAGATACAAGTATACGATTATACAGATCGACAAACAGTCAACCCGTGCACGGATTTAGTCCAAAATTTTATACGGACCTACATTTCTGACGATAAAACTGTGTACCAAATTTTATCCATCTAGCTATTCAGGTTTTTGAGTTATAGTGTTCACATGAAAATGAACAGACAGACTTCCCGTTAACGGATTTTGTCCAAAATTTGGTAGAAACCTACAAATGATGTGTCAAGATCACATACCAAATTTCATCCCCGTAGCTCAAATATTTTTCGAGTTATCGCGTTCACAGACACAGACAGACATAATTCCAAAATTGTGTTTTTCGGACTCAGGGAGGTCTAAAACGTGGACATTCGTCAAAATCTCGAGTTCGAATTTTTTGACGATTACAATACTTTCTCTTTGTATACTTCGTATACGAGAAAGTAAAAATGATCAATTACTATTTTTGAAAATTAAACATTTAATTTGGAAATGACAGTAGGAATAAATGCAGAGAAATTAGTTTTCTGCTGTTGTAATAGTTGGATGGAAGGTCATTTAGTTGACATGCCCTTAAGCGAACAAGTAGTTCATAAATTAGTAAAATCTGCAAACCTTCTTTGAAATGCTATTATTTAATTGAGAAGGATGATTTATTTAATTAAATAATAATAATAATTTTAAAATATAATCAGTAATTCAATAATTACTAGTTTCCGAACTTGGTTGCCAAATACAGGCAGTTCGTACATTTTTTAATGTGTTTAATGGAATATACAGGGTGTCAACTCTAAACGTCAACCAACAGCTACACTCATGTCCATAAATTAAGGATAATGAAGTTCAGGCAAAGAAAGAGACAGAAGCAAAACAAATTTGACTTATTTGTAAAGTCTATTTATTAAACAAAAGGTAAGGAGCAAAACAGATGCTATATGTTTGACATAATTAATAAAAATTGAGATTTTTACTCCCTGGAGCAAATTTCAAAAAAGAACCTATTTACAAAAAACAGTATAACATGGTTAGTAAGATGGTTAATACGGAGTATGACTCCCGGACGATGAAATACAGGCCTTACAACGCCTAGGCATGCTGAGTATCAAATTATCAATCTGATCTTGGGGAATATTACACCACTCATCAAGCAATGCCCTCCGAAGTTCCGGTAGATAGGTGGGAGGGGGTTGACGGGCTGCAATTCGTCGGCCAAGCATATCCCACACATGCTCTATTGGATTCACGTCCGGTGAGTATGCTGGCCAATCCATACGGGTGATATCCTCCGATTGAAGGCATTCGTCTACAATGTTTGCACGGTGAGGACGGGCGTTGTCATCCATAAACAGAAATTCAGCAACCATGGCGCCCCGAAACAAACGTACATGTTGTTCCAGAATGACATCCCGATAGATGTGGCCTGTCATCGTTACACTCTGAACATGCAGGTCAGTTCTGGAACCAAGAATAATTCCTCTCCAAACGAGCCATCCTGCACCACCGTAACGGTGTCGTTCAATGGTGTTCTCTTGGTGGTAACGGGTACCTGGCGCTCTCCATATGAAAGTCCGGCGAGAATCAGACTGCAAACTAAACCTGGACTCGTCGGAAAACATCACACAAGACCACTGTTGCGGTGTCCGCAATGCATGCTCTCTACTCCAGGCTAATCGCAGACGACAGTGAGTTGCGGTAAGTGGAACACATCTGACAGGCCTACGAGCATATAGACCAATGTGCCCTAAGCGTCTGTACACGGTCTGCCTTGAAACTGTCGTACCGGTAGCTGAAGAGAGCTGACGAGACAGGTCTGATGCTGTGCTCCGTCTGTTTCTTTTGGCAGTAACTGCCAAATACCGGTCCTCATTCGGCGTTGTAACTCGGGGGCGACCTGAGCTGTAACATCTACTCACATTACCATCATCTTGGAATCGTTGCCAAAGCCTGGAGATGACACTCTGGGCGATTCCAAGTTTCTCGGATACTTCCAGCTGGGTACGTCCACATTCCAGTCGTCCGATAATTCTACCACGTAAAAAATCATCCAAATGCTTCCTTTGTGCCATAACTATGCGGTTATTGCACTGAAAGGCTTTTAAAGCGCTTGTGAACAATTTTACTTCTTTGCCACCATTCCTTATATACCCCTCTCTTCCACTCTCGTCATTGTGACGTACTATCCGCGCCATCTGGTGGTTTTCTGTAATTTGCATATTCTTCTTCAAGATGTGTGTGATAATTCTACAGGTGAAATTTTTATTTTAGAGTTCAATTTCTGTGTGATTCTGAATTATCCTTAATTTATGGACATGAGTGTATTATAAACCTTTAGAGATAAGTGTATATTTCTATTGGATAAATGCTTTAAATAAAGAATTTTTTTTTTATTCTGTTTGAGTCAATAAATGTACTGTTGAAAAAATTACTAAGTCAAATTTTTCATACAGATCCCTAATCCTATTAGCTTTATTTAGTAAAATAATTTTGACACGCTAACATTTTAAACGAAAAGGTTCCATTCTTTTGCGAATGAAACTGACACAGTTATGTTGCTTTGGATTTCATTATTTTAGGCCATTTCAACGACCGCCTTGCAGAAGCTCTTAAGAAGTCGTATCAGACTGAGCATAAATGTGCTATTAGGTTTTAGATTTCTTCCGACTATGCGAATGAGGAGAGGGCTTTGAAAAGATAAATTATTCATGCTTATTTGCTTAGATGGTATTTATTTATTTGTCTGTTTGCTGTGCGAAAACATGCTTTAAACACAGAGAAACAAGGAGCGAGGTTTTGATTTTTACAATTTTATTTGAAACAAACAAGATGTAAATCCTTCGTTATTGACTGAAATTTTCTGGATCTATGAGTGTCAATTTATAAGTTAAGGAAGTATTAATACAAACAGAGTATTATTGAAAGACAGAGAGAGACAGAAATATATTGCTTAAACATTCCGTTGCCAGGTCAAATCGGCAGTAGTTTAGTCAAAGTTATACTTCGAAGCATTGTTCGAATTGCGGACAATGGAAATTCTTGTGTGTTACAGTAGAAAACAAAAAAAAACATTGAATGCAGAATATACTATACACATTTCGAAAGTCATGTTGATTTGAAAAAGACGATATGAATGGAGATCAGATTGTTCTATCAGATTGTTTCAAGTGATAATAATAAAACCAATTTAAAAGGAACAATATTTATAAAGCAGTATGCTTTCTTAAATAAAATTTTTAAGTAGAATATTAATTGTTGCAAACTAATCACATTATTTTTAAAATTTATTTGAAGCATATTTAACTGTGTTTGATGTTAAGAATTTTAAAAACTGTTTATATATTATGTGGATAGAATTAAACTGTTATTATTCAGCACTTAAAAAAAGCACTATCACGTTAATAAAACATACAATGTTTTGAAATATGTTTGTAATACACTGAAAGACTAAAATTCTTTTTTTTAGCTTTCGAATTCAAAAAATTCCCATTGATTATTCACGAACTTGCTATTTTGATGCACACGGTTATATATAAGAAAAAGAATTGTTACAAATTTGTATTTAAAACTAATTTTGAAAAATTTATTAACATTAAAGAGCAAATTACACGAATGGATATCAGTGAAAAAAATTTGTTGTTGTTGTTTTAAAGTGATTTAAAAATGGGTACGATAATGCTCCGATGCTATTGAGAAACAACGTTAGAATTTGTTAATTTTAAATCAATTAGAAATCTGATTAAAATTTGGGAAAATCCTTTTTTAGTGTTTTTAGTGAGATTTTCTACCTAAGAAGCAACTATTTGCGAAATTTGGTAGCTTTAGATCCAATGGCTTGTCACGTAGAGCTTTGTGAACGATTTTTGCATTACATATCGCAATTTATAAATAGTATCCCTCCTATATATATTATCACGTTAAAAATATTTTTAATTAAAGAAGACGGAAATTTTTTTTCAAATGTAAAAAAAATTTTACCTTAAATCAATCACGGAAAGAGCCGAAGCTGGATCCGGTAACATAGTTCTACTCATTTCAGTGATTTCATTGTTAGCCAAACTTAACCGAACCAAGTTCTTCAACTTGCTGAAGGCAGATGGATGAACGAAAGATATCTCTGCCTTGCTGATTCCGAGTGACGTGAGGCTTTGCAGTGCAGGCATTTCTTGGTCCACGGAGTACATGGCGATGTCCACAATGTCGATGAGATCGAGTCGACGAAGGTTCTTCAACTGAGACCAGTCCCACTGTGTGATGTAGTGAGCGTCGGAAGCCCGGATCTCTTCAAGGTGGTCTTCCAGGCCCACGAAGGCCAGGTCTCCGTCAGACAAAGACATGATTTGGGAATTGGCAAAACGAATCTGTAATGTTGAACTAAGGTATTATGAAGAAAAAAAGTCCAAATCATATAGAATATAATTAAATAGTTATTTTTGATTATTCTTGCTTACGATTTTAAATATTTTAAGGATTCTTAACTGATTGTTAGGATGTTAAGGATGACTGTTTTTGAAGGATACAGGTGATTCGACAGGGTTCTGACAAGCTTAAGGATAGATCAAGCATACCAAAACAAACCAGCCTTATGTAGCCGTATGCTGGAATGTTATGTATGATACAAAGAGAATCAAAATAAACTGATGCACATATGATTTACAAAACATACTAAGTAGGGTGAAGTAGTAATTGAAAGGGCTTATAATTGAAACGAACAAGCAGTGGTGCATTTGTATCGTGGATGTCCAAACATGATGCGTGCCTCATCTTGAACTGCTTGTGCCTTTGAATGGATGGTTTTGTAAAACTAACTATAAATTACCACAATGGTATTTTATTGTAAAAGATTCAACTTCAAAAAACCTTCAGAACAAGCATATAAACGGCGAGGTTAGCGTATGTTTACATATCTTTCAGAATACAAACGCTTCACTGATTGATCATATGCATTATCTGCCCCATATACTAAATATCTGACTTCTCAGAAAATGTATGAAACTCTGACCTGCTTTCACTATCGATGACTGGAGCAATGATGATTCGAGTGATCTGATTCATTTCAGCTACCTCTAGCACATACACCTGGCATTTCGGCTTATATGTTCTTATATAAAACTAATTCGTTCTGCTACCCTTGCCCGAACTTCGAAATTTTTCGGAACCTTTGAATCGACCTGTATCATCTATTTTGTTTTGGAAACTGCAGTTTGAAAGATCCGGTAATTGTGCTCTGAGCCATTATTAGGTTTTATCTTCTTTTTAATAGATTCTTTGAAAAATGCATTTTTTTACAAAGCTTTTAACAGTTACAGACTAAATTTGCTGCATTTTTCAAAATCTTAAATATTCCAGTATAACGAACAAATATAATATTTCAGATGATAAACTTGAAAATTAACTTCATACTATGCTGAAATTTCTATAAATTAGGGTTTATAATGCATTGAACCCCCTCTCCCCCATTGCGACCATTAGGTCCTGAATGTGTCTGCGTTTTGAAGTTCGTTGCGATCCGATGTCAAAAACTCATCTTTCATTTCAATTCTGTTTGAGCCTTTATTATTTTCAACTTGAGTAGCATCCCCCGAAATATAAAACATACTAATGAGGACGCAACTCATTTCGTATTTTTATATTGAAATAAAGGAGCAAAACTGTGAAAATAAACGTGAGTAAAAGATAAGAAATTGCTACAGCTTCTAAATTAGGCAGGAAAGCAGATGGAAAATTAAATGTTCAGAAGTTTTCTGAATTGCTTAAAGTAATATTTCATGACTTGATTAATGCAGATTAGGTCATTTCATTTCTCGATTCCAAAACATTAAAACGACGGGCAGCAGGTCTCTATATGCATATTGTCGCATGACAAAGTTTAGATCCAGTAAGCTAGAATGGATATCGAAAATTATGAGCAATTAAAACTGCAATTAATAAACAAACTTTCCAAAACTATAAATAATAAAAATTTTTGTCATTCCAGAGTTTATCTGAAACTGTACCCTCTTACAATTTACCTCTGTACCTTAGTTAACCATTTTAAAACGAGTCCTTATAACACCGTGCAAAATCTCTGACAGCTCTTCTTTAAGACGCTAATCTGGCGATATCGTTTCCATTATTATTGGCATTGTTAACACGATGTTAAAATAAGTACGCTGTTATAACATTGTGGAGATGCAGCATCCGTCGACTTATAATTTGACATTCTGACATCTTTCACACAATACGGTTTCGATACAACTCATCCCGCTGGTGTTGGAGAAGTTTGGAGAGGGGGAGCCAGCTCAGGTGTCATTCTCGTTATCTGACCACGGTTCAAACTTACGAGGTCCGTCCCAAAATTGCCCTCGTGTTGCTTCAAAAGGGATGTTGATATAACTAAAAACTAAAAAAAATAAATCGATTCAACTCGAAATAAGTAAACCGTGTTTTGTGGAGGTCGAATATGTTAGCTGAAATATAACTGCATATTCTAAACTTACTCAATCAAAACCAGTGTTCACGAATTCTGTACTAGGAATGTTAATTGTGTTGTTGGAGGGTGGAAGGTGTCATCTGAAGTGTAATTGGCTACCCTAAAGTTACTCTTTCAAACACAGTAAGGTTCACGAATCTGTGTAGGATATATTAACCGTGTTATTGGAGGATTGAATGTGTTTGCTGAAATATGACAGATTATGCTCAACTTACTCTTTTAAAGACAGTGTTCATGAATACTGAGCTGGGTATGTACAGGAGTGCTGAATTTATCATCATCAAGGAAAACATTTTGAAGGATTCCGTGCCTTTGACGGGACTTATGAGCTCTTCTGCAGAAGTGAGATTGCTGCACATCATCATGGGACCGTCTCCCAAGTCTTTACAGATGCATGGGACGATATTTTCTTGATTAGGGCAGACGCAGATTGCTGGCAAGATTATTGCCAACAGGGCAGAAAGTAGAAGAAACAGCATGGTGGAATGTCGATCGGCCTGCAAGGATTTTATTTAAAAAAAGTGTTACTGTGGCTACATATAAAGAGATATTACATATTTTTTTGCTTTGATTCCCCAGCTATGTCTTTTCACTTTCAATGACTATACAAGTTGGACATGAAAGAAATTGTCAAACAAATTTAATAAACACTGTTTCTAAAGACACACTTTTATTAGTGTGTTATAAAAAAGAATTTTTTTTATTTTAATTGTTTTCTAGGTTTTAGTGTTTAATTTATAATTCATTATTATAAATATTACAGAATCTTGAAATCAAATTTTTTCCAATTCACAACCAGATGGCCCGTCTGGCAGAGCATCAGAATTCAATCATATTAATCGATTAATTGATAATTTAGTTTTGAAAATATTAAAATAGAGTATTGATATTGAGAACACACAAGTGTATAAAATTGGAAAATTTTAGGACATCAGGAAATGAGTGAAAAATCTGTGACAAAATTTTATGTACTTGGATTTTATTTTAATTGTATTCAATTTTTACAAACATGAATTGTCATGTTAAATAAAAGTTTGGAAAAATCTAATTAATGAAATAGAAACAGAGTCCTTTAAAGTTCTAAATGTACCCCTATGATTCTATTACTATTCTACAACACATTCTCTTTCCGAAAGCTTATATAATTTCGTATCAGTTTGGGATGGATAGGAGTGGAAAAGTTTTAAGAGATTTTTTTTTAAATTTTTCTTTAGATGTTACCGGAAGCCAAAGATTTCTAAAATCATTTGGGAAAATTTAAAAGGGCGTCTATCTTTACAGACTATCAATGCTGACAAGGCAACATTATTGCTAAACTAACATTTCAAGCCAATTTTCTTTTTCTTAAATTACTGTACTTAAAATTAAACTAACTTCATGTAAATACATGGCAGAAAATTATATACTCGTTAAAAAGAACTAAATTTTAGAAAGAGGAAAAGGAAAATTCTGATTATAAATATGCATCACGAATTTTAAAAGTATATTTTTCTTCTTTAAACTCTACCTGTATCGATTTTGCAAAAATATTTGGTTTTCTGGTCTTTTTTATATTCTTTTATGCTTGCTAATGTATACACTTCGTTTTCGTTTTGCTACTTAGAACATAGGTTTTATCACCAAAATTATAGATCTGTGTCAAATTTTGGACTAATTCCATCAATTGGATCAATCTGTAAATGTCTGTTCGTGTTTACGTGAACTTGACAACTCAAAAATATTACAAACTAAATGTATGAAGTTTAGTATATGATCTTAACACAACAATTTTAGATTTATTTCAGATTTTGTACCCAAACAGTCAATGAAAAGAGGTCTAAAATGCATATTCGATTCTCTTCACTATAAGCCGAAGCTGGACATAAGCAATGCTATATTGTGAAAGTATGCGAGAAAGTCGAAGGGAGAACACTCCCGTTGATTAAATTCTGAATTCCTGCTTTGATAATAATAGTTCAGTCTTTTTGTAAATTTTGAAAGATGTTAGATATTGTTATTTCATAAATTGAAATAAAACAGGTTGAATAAGCAACTGTGTATGCAAAAGGTATTTAACTGAAACTACTTACCGTCTCTGACGGAATCCTTTTGACGACTATTGATATATTATGCATTTAAAGTGAAATTGAGAAAAGATTTATCGAACACCTGTATAAATCCCACGATCAACACCTTTCTATCAGCTTCTTGTTAGGTCATTTTATCGCTTTTTAACTTTACATAACTGTTTTAAGTTTGTCACAATATATCTGCTAAAGATTATCTTTTAAGTGACCTGAGCTGAGCTTAAGTGAGTTTAAGCGTTCTGAATAAGACATTTTTATTGAAAATATATCAAATTTCTTGCTTGAAATCTTAAAACCAAATCAATATACAATTCGTGTTCTTTTTCTCTTCATTTTTGATTTAAAAAAACTTTTTTTAATCAAACGCATAAAGTATGTAATGTGTTTAATATTGAATTAAATAATAAAAAAAGAATATTCATATCTTTCATTTTATTGTATTCATAAAAAGCCGTAAGAAAGATATTTGCATAATTTCTTGAATGTTCAAATAAACATTCGTATCTAGTTCATCGTCATCACCTTTTTCTTCAGATTACTGGCTTTTCCGAATTGTTGAAACTGTGAATTTTATTTATGAAACTGGGCGTATACTTGCTGATGTTCCATTTTACTTCTTTTTTCTTAGATGTTATTGAAATTTTTAGGCTTTCGGCCGCATTTGGGGACTTGAAAAAAATCAAACTACGGAAGGAACAGACCGATTTTAAAATTTATAATTTGAAATTCCAAAACCCATGAGCTGGAATCTGTTTAGCTACTTAATTGCGTTTATTAAATCAAAACAATAGAATTTTAAAAACCAATTGCTTCTATTTTTGAACCAAAGTTCTGTTAAAAGCTGTTTGTTCTGTTCTGAGGCATTTCATTTTTATCTGCATTGGACTTAGCTAAATTCTAGTTAGATTTAAAAATGAGTGTTTAGAATATTTTTGTAACTATTATTTTTCTTTTGGAATGAATAAAGGCTTAAATTTCTTGCGATTGTAGAACAGGCGGTAAATTTACGACCGTAGACGACTAGCATGACCAATGAAAAATACATTCTATGAAACTAAATTATGCATATTATGGAATATATATATACTTTTAATAGAATAATTCATGTATTTAATACACTCGGATTCACTAATATGAATCTTAAATTATCTTTACAAGATGAATTAATATTAATACTTATTTCACTTTCACGGTATATGTCGTCATTCCACCTAAATAAACTATGCTACGATTAAAATTTTCTTGATCGTTCTTTGTCTTACTTTTTCAATTATACAGGCTGGACCAGAAGCCAGGAAAAGTTTTAAAAGCCAATAATGCTCAAACGAAGGAGAATATGAAGGTGTTATTTGCGCAGAAAAGATGGAAAAAATGTCTGCGTTTAAATTTTTTCTCATATTTGAAATAAAAAACATACCGAAGTCTGGTAGTTAATATTTATAACACTTTAAATGGCATTGGCCATACGCTGTTAAAACGAATCACGTTTCCTCGCGTCAAAACTGAAACAGGACACAGACACAAATGTTAGAACTTCATTTTTACCCCTTCTTTTTTGATGTAGAAAAAAAATCTTCTTCTACTTAACGCTAAAGATTAAAAAAATCACTACAAATTCCAAACATTAACACTGTCTTAATTACTGATCTTAAATTTAATTACACTAATAATGTCTCTTTATATAAACTTTATTAAATTTTTAAGAGATTTTCTGATGACGTTGATTTTTTTATATATTCTTTTCATATTTATAAGAGTAGGTGCTTACAACTATTAAATTCCGTGTTCACCTGATGTTTATTTTGTGTCATTCAACAGTGTAATTTTAATTTCTGTCAAGTGCATTTTCTTTTAATACGAGTAAATAAATAAATACCCATACTTAGACTTTTTTTTAGTAATTAACATCTTACATTTTCGCATAGACTGAACGATTCCAAATTTGGAATACTTGTTCGAAGCAAGATGGCAAGTTTAAAAAATCTAGATGAGAAACTATTTATTTTTCAAAATAACTACGCCCTTCATGATTTGTTGACATTTCGAAGAACACTTGAGACGTCCATGCGAGTTTCCACTGCATTCCATCTGACCTTCAAAGAGGATGCTGTAATGCGTGTGACCTCTCACCGTTTTGAGAATGTGATGAATCAACGAAGATATGGACACAAGAATCAATCCGTTGATGTTTACACATTTTACTTATATAGTTTTAAAGAAACATTATGAAATCTATAGCTTTCAATAAATAGTAATAGGTTTAATATAAAAGATTTAAAACTGGAAATGTCCTAGAAAATCCGAAACTAAGGTAATCTTAAGCATGTTTCATCTTAGGGGGAAAAAAACCACTTTTAAAAGCAATAGACACCTCAAAAACTAAGAGCTGATCTATTTATTTTCTCTCATTCACTTCCCAATTCAAATCATTGCAGTTCGTCAAAATACTTTTTTTTCCGATTCACAAAATAATAAATGCCATCAGAGATTGAAATAATATATTCTCTTTCTTTTTTGTCAGAGTGACCGTACTCTATGTATAGGAAAAATTGTAAAAGGGATTTCTCTCTCTCTCTCTCTCTCTTGAAAAACAGTTTAAAAAAATTAAATGTGAATTTAGTATAATTAGAATTAAAATCTATCCTTTTTACACAAAAAAGTAGTTCCTATCAAAAATGTAAGCAAAAATTGGGACAACATTTTCTCGTTCAAGAATGAAGAGTCAAAAAGAACTCTCTGAGATAATCCGGGACCTTTCAGGTCATTTATATACTTTGAACTGAAAGCTCCTTTTTGTACTTTGCATTGTGAAACTTAAAGTTAGTCTGCGAGATTTTCCGTACCTCATAAAGAACATCTGAAGTGTTTGGCTTCCATTAAGATTGGTTTTGGGTGTCGGTTTCAGTTTAATATGATTAAATTTTCTGGTTAATTTTCTTATTTCCCTACTGACATATTCAGAAAAAATTTCAATCTTCTGTATCATAAATAAACAATTATCATATCAGGTTGATGGGATAATCATTCCTTAATTTATACTTTTTTCGGAGCGGTTGTATATGTATGCAATATTTAGCCTCTTCTACGACTTCAGCCTCTCTCCACTGTAACAACCCCTAAGTTAAATCGAATTTGCCTATTAACGTTTTATAAAATTTCACATGTCAATACTGGATCCTCTCTCGTCCTTATCTTTTATATTCTTTTTCCACACATTTTAATAAAATATAATATATTAACTACACTTTTATGTTAAAATTATTTGACTCTTTCAGATTTATCGAATTATTATTATATAATACCACCCTATATTTGAATCGATACTACATAAAGGGACATGTCCCTAACGATAAGCATTTTTAAAAGGAGGATGACTATATTTTTTAATTAAAAAAATGCATATGAAATGCGTGTTAATAGACAGCCTCCCATTTTTAGAAAAAAACTTAAATTAAATTTTGCTTCATCAGGAACGATAGTAAATAATTTTTTGTGTCTCCTGAAAAATTAGCATTTTGTGACTTGTTCCCTTTTTGAAATTAGTGATTCATTTTTAATGCTACTTTCTTTTAACAAAAGCAATGTCGTATATCAAGAGCCATCGAGTTCAAGAACTCCCTCTACCCACCCTACATCGACAACAATTAAAACTAATTCAGGAAGATTTCGATCATAATTTGATTGGAATACCCAGCGGTTGATTAAAAATACTACTTTTCTTCGATTAGAATTTTATACATTTTTTTTCCTTCTTTGATTACTTTGCTTATTCATAATGTCTTCTCTTTCTATTTCTATCGTTACATATTCTAAAATTAAGAAATAAGTTACAAAAGTGTTCAGTAAAACGACTAATTCCAAGCGTATTTCTAATAGCATTAAGAAATCATCTTTCACGAAGCCACTCAAAAACGCAATGTCAAATATTTCTCATCGTATCTCATCTAATCTTGCTGGAAGGAAATGATATAATCTGAATTGAAGTGTCTTAAATATTTAAGCATCAGCTTTATCATTCCTTTACGTGCGAACGATTTCGTAAGATTAATTTAAAAGACAAATCGAATAGCCGAAAGTTCTTTTCCATATTTTCTTCCTTCTTCGTGGTGAGAGAAGAAAAATTTCTCTACGAATTTCTTCCTATGTTTATTATTAAAATTATTATTATGTGTGTGAATTTGGGTTTTTTAGAACTAATTATCTTAAAGAAAAGCATTATGGACTAAAAGTTTTATTTACATTTGCTTTTTCAAGTTAATTCTTTTTAAAAAATTATTATTTTAGATATGCTTCACATGTAGGGTACTATTTCAAAATACCTAGAAAAAATGGCGTGTATAAAATCGAAATGTGTTTATTTAAATTTTTAGATTTAATCAATGGAGAGCTAACTATTCAAGTAAGTTGTTGATATGATTTAAAAATAATGCACAATATGTCAATTTAACCAATTCATGCACACTTGTTATACGTAAGTTGTGTCGCTCTAATTTAAATTTGGAAGTCAGTGCGAGCCTTGCAATTGCTACTGGTAACATTAAAAACAATTCTTCTCCTGTTTAAATTGATTTTTAGTTTTTATTTTATAACTTCTTTGGTAAAATCTTACGTTGAAACATTCATTAAGCTTTTCGGTTTTTATTAGTTCTTAAATTGTGCACAATTTATTTAATATAGTGTTCCATTCATATTAGAATGATTCTTAAAGTTTACTACAGTAAGTCTAATTTATAATATATTTATTTTGTTTAATTTCAAATATTTAACAAATATCTTATTATTTTTATGAATTTTTTAATAAATAAAATATACCAGAGTGTTGGAAAAAACATTTATGCCTAAAAATACAGGAATAAAGGTATTTTCGAATGCCTGTATATATGCCTGAACATTTTAAAATTTTCATGTTAAATATCACATTAAATAGATATGCACTTTGGAGCATGCAGGGGCGGATTAAAGACTAGGTGAACCAGGCTCGCGAATTGGGCCCCGAAATGCAAAAGGATTTTTTAAATATTGCGATAAAATGATTTACTCGATAAACTACTAAAATTCATCTCTATCTAGCCAGATGTAATATCCTAGTTCAGATAGACTGGTGTTGAATTGATTCCAGACAGAGAAACAGTACCTCATCAGAACTCCCGGGCCTAAGAAAGAAACCTATTCATTATTATAAAATCTTTCCACGAAGCTCTAATTGCAATAATTAGACAGAAGGGTGAGTTTTCGTTTTAAAAGATTATTAAATAATTCAGTTGTCATTAGCACTAATAGATCAGTTCAGTTAGTAAAAGTTTTTCATTTCCAGGGTACCAAATGCATTCAGTTAGTAATTATGAATAATTGACGTGGTTGAAATGGGAAACTACCGACTCTCGATTTCTATTAATTTCCTGCTCACAATATTGCTAAACGCCTTTTAAGGCTCGTTTGACAACACTTATCACTATGATCCCCTACCGTCTTTTATCTTTATCTGGCCACCAAGGTACACACCTGAATATGGGAAATCTCGTTAAAAGATGAAAGTTCTTGATGATTCTGGTTTGTGTTACGTGGGAAAGTTTATTGCTATTGGAGATGCGATGCTATTCAAAGCTGTGCAAGGCTCGAACCGCAGTACAGATAAAAAGTAAGCGTCAATAAATTTTTGGTTACTGTCAGGAGGATACAATCCACTGCTGCGCTTTACATAATTGTGTGAAAACGAATTCTCATGCTTTGGAATAGAAACAAGTCTGTCTAATGAAATGGCTCATTTTGAAAATTTTTGTAATCGATATGGTAAATTTTATTTAAGACATCTCATTTTAATTTTAGAATAATATTTTATAGTAAGCATTTCATCGAACAGCATGCCAATTTATGAACTCCAACATAGGAAACGAAATCGTTCAAATTTCATAAAAATTCTTAATACTTTTGGGTAATGAAATTTAATGCTATATTCATAGCTTTATTAAATAGAATGCAGACGTTTTCATTTAATTTGAAAATAGTGTTTTTGAGATACGAAAAAAAATTGCTTTAAATCCATGTTCAACAGCAGGAGTAAAGGCTTTAGTTGATTTTTAATCTCATTTGTAATTTTTGCAAAGATTGTCGCTATCAATTGCTAAATTATTTCTGTATATTTAATTCAATAAAAATAAGATATCGAGTCAAGAAGTATAAAATCTTCTGAATCATCTAATGAGCGTGACTTTATAATCATCTGAAACGTGCTATAAAACATGCATTTGAAACTTTGCTATAAAAGCATGCCCATTTCATATCTTCAACACAATTTTCAAGCAAAAGTAGAGAGAAATCAGTAGTCTTTTTCAATCTTATATTTCTTTCTTTTATATGTGTAATGCTTTCAGAGGGCCCCCAAGAAATTCTGCGCCAGGGCTCCCCAATAAGCTTAAACCGCCATTGTGTACATGTAAAATATAAAAAAAATAAATATTTAATTGCAAAAGATTAAATTATTCGTTTTTCTGATTTCTCTGATTAAATGATAGACTCGAAATCGAAGATTGTATTTGGAATTTCAGATTCTTTGCTAAAAGAGTTTAAAACAGCAAAAATAATGGAACTGCGATATAAGCAGCAGGCAAATTTTATTTGCAATCAGCCGATCAGCACCACAAAACTTTTTTCGATATGTACTTCAGTGATACGCCTTTCAGATTTTCCGGAAGTGTGCAGTTGCCCTGGAAGTACATCGGCTTGTAGACGTCCACCAACCACCTCAAACGACAATCGCATAGAAATTCATTGCCTAAAAAGTAAAGGCAGATAGATTTAAATAATAATTTTAGAAATCATTGCGAATTTAATTTTTTAATTACATTCCATTGATTAAAAAATTCTTTAATTAATTGAATTATAGATATTAAAATGTTTTCTTGCATGAAATAAAAAATGTAATAAGTAAATCATTGGATTAATTAATCATAAAACCATTAAAAATTAATTTTTAAAATGAGACGATCGTCGCTTAGCAAGCAACACCACCTACCTCAATTTTTTGAAATTTCAAAGAGGAAGAAAATACTCAAGGTTTCGCAACCAATAACGAATATTTCTGATTTTTTTTCACATCTTGTAGGAACATGAGGTCTTATGTTTATATCAGATGTTAAAAAAATTCAGAAATCTTCGTTATTGGTTGCGAAAAACTGAGTACTTTCTTCCTTTTTGAAATTTCAAAAAATTGAGATAGGTGGTGTTGCTTGTTAAGCGACGAAATATAATTGACACAAATGTGCATCATTGCGATGTGTAGGTTCGAAACTAGAGGTCACTCGTCAATTCAAAAACTAGCAATGTTGCATAATACATTTTAAAAAACTTTTTAACTTCTGTTTAACCAAAATTGCTACACTAAATCTCAGCAGCTCTTTTCGCATTTTAATAATTCCAAATACTTCCAGTGCTTTATGTTGAATTTCGTTGTTTTTTTTTGTGAACTATTTGCTGCAATAAATTCTATAATTTTAAGCTATTGGTATCGAAATGCTGTTGTGTTATTTTATCTGCAAATTTTAAGTGGGACATCTTAATTTCACAATATGTTGTTTAGTGTTAATTTTGTTTCAATAATTTATCCGTTCCAAATTTTTGTCTCTTTCTTGTTGTATTCTAGTCCTCAGGAAATCACTAATTGTTCAAGAAATGTTCTGAAATAAAGAATTATAACTTCACAGAGAAACTATCTCTAAAATATTTATATTTGAAAAAGTTACCTATAAACTGCAATAACTGTAGATGTTCAAAGGGCCACAAAAATGTCTCCTCATTCAAGGTTTTGAATTTGTTGAAGTTGAGTTCCAGGTCCTTTAAATTTGGCATGCCCTCAAACATGTCGTCTGGCAATGAACTCAACTGATTACCACTGAAAATAAATTAGTAAAAAAGTTTTTGAATAAGTTAAAAATATCTTTTTCGACTAAAGAATATAACAATGGCAGTAAATACCGAACGGAACGTAGTTCGAGTGTTTCTGTATTTTTATAAAAAAAGAGGTGTTATAATACCCGTCTAATGAGTATCTTCAGGAGCCAAAACTTTCATTCTAAGGAATTATTTATGACTTCATACAGAAAATAACTTTTACTTCTACTTGTAAATCCTGGAAATCGTTCACATGTTTCAACTTAAATTGTTGAAATGGTTTAAAGCTCCAAAAGATTTAAAAACAAAAATCTTCAGAAAAATTAAATTCATTTCAGTCTAATTTGTTAGTCCAGATTTGTATGATATCCATTAAAATTGGTCACTGATTAAAAGAATGAAAGTATAATACTTTATATCTATAAATTCTGTTAATGATATATTATCAGATTGTAAGCATTTAATAGCTTTTGATTGCTCACAGTATATACTTAAGAGCATTTTTGATTTTTATAAAAAGTAACAAAATATTGTTTCCAAAAAACTATTTGTTGAAAAAAAGATTACATGCTTCAGACTATTATCTAAATTCTTATGAAAAACGAAAAAAGAAAGAAACCCCACAAAATGTAACAATTCCTTTTTATGCTTCAGTTGTTGTGTATAATCAAGAAAACACTATAATTGAACTAAAATAAAGAAAATTTTATATCTTATAATCTTGTTTTAGTTGATACGGTGATGTTTTATTTTTTCATATTAGTAAATAAGGAAAGGATTTTTTTTTTTACTGTACGTTCCCCCCTGTTATCTACGTGTCTCTAGTTTTCGGAAAAACGACATTGCAAACATGACTTTACTAATACTGATAATTGCAGCTTTCTTTCAGTGCCTCGAAAAATAGGTTACTTCAATTTCATACACACATATTATATTTCTTAAAAATTATGAAATCCAATTTACCTTGTATGAAGATTTGTTACATTTTAAATTCTGCGACAAAAAAGGCATTCTTTCAACTCCTAATTAAAAATAACTCAGCTGAATAATTAAAGATAATTTATAAACCAAAATTACCAAAAGTTACCATATATGCCAAACTTATTGTAATTTTGAAAAACTACATAGCATTTATTGTTCTTAAGCTCGGTTGAAATCAAGAAACGCATATGAAACCAATCTGGTCAAAACATTAACAAAATTTGTCGAAGATATAATATTCAGATTTTAAAGCTCAATATTCTTTTGTAATTGTGTTATAAAACTCCTTCACATGTAATTTGGTTTGATTTGATAGAGTTTACTGGCGCAAAAACCATTATTGATTATAATGCGCCAAACATATGGTATAGAATAAAGTCTTACTTTAGGAGTTATGTTAAAAGAAGTCTATCATACGTCATGACGTGTCAATTTTTAAAGTCTGCAAAAAACTTCCCATAAGGAAAATATAACATTAAAACATAGTGAAAAGAATTCATATCAAATAGTAAAAACCGATCATTTTTTAAAAAGTAAAAAGTTGTGGATGAAGATCTCTGTGGAGGATGTCTTTTAGGGTGATACTGGAAGAATGGAAGCAACGGTGTGTTGATGATTAAATTGTGGACATTCAATAAAAACAGTCCTTTGGCATTGGCACATTGTACAAAGAGGGGCGGGTCCCCCCAACAACAGATGCCTATGAGTGAATCGAGGGTGGCCGCTTCTTAAACTGGTAAGAACTGTGTCGAGCTCTCTGATTGGTAAACTAGACCAACAGTCAATTAGACATTTTATTGAATGAAGTCTATTTGTGTCTTTACGATCCCATTGAGTTTGCCATTTTGAGTGGAGAATAGATTTAACCATATTTTTCACATGTAAGTGTTGAGATTAGAAATTGAACCAAACATGAAAATGAGGGAAAATGTCGGAGCAGTACCTGAAATCCAACAGTCTTAGCTGTCGAGCTGGATTGGGTAACATAGACCGGCTCAATTCGGTTATCAAATTATCTCTCATGTCCAGAATTTTCAAGTTTTCCAGTTTGCTGAAAGCCATCGGATGGATGAACGATATTTGAGCTTTGATAATACCCAGTACTGTCAGAGATTTCAGGGCGGGGAACTCTTGATCCAGGGAGTGCATGGAGATGAGGTTGATGTCGATGAGATCTAGTCGACGATGGTTTCTCAGCTGGGACCAATCCCACTGGGTGATGAAGTGCGCGTCAGTAGCACGCAGCTCTTCTAGGCGGTCTTCGAGACCGGTGAAGGCCAGGTCTCCGTCCGATAAAGACATGATTTGGGTGTTGACAAAACGGATCTGAAACGAACGTTCGGTTCATTAAGCTTTTGAGAGAAAAGAAATAGTGTTAATTGGGCTGGTGTTAACCTTTTGATGCCCAAGTCTCATTTTAGGAAGGTTCCTTATTGGAAGTCTACCTATTGCAATGATTCTCATGACAAGACTTCCGAAAAATTTCTGCAGGCCTTCACCGATCATGATCCTTAGAGCCCCAAACCACCCTTCGTTCAAAAGTTTATATACGTACGTATATGTGTAACGACATTCTTAAAATGAGGTGTAACTTCTTTCCAATAACAGTTACAATTGATAAAATTTAACAGAAATTAAATTAAATATTAATAGAAATTAATTGAAACTGTTTTGCATTATACAGAAAGGCGCATATGCAGCTACTTCTAATAAAATACAAAAAAACAGATAATAGAAAAATTTAAGTTAAAAAGAAAAAATAGAAAAGAAATAGAAAAAGTAAACAATAATAATAATGATAACAATACATCTTTATGCGCGCTCAACGCAGCAGCATCAAGTGATTTCGTCATCAAAATTTTCCTAAAATTAATCAACAAAAAACTATAGTATTAAACAACAGAAATTCTCAAATAATTAAAACACATAAAAGAAAAATTAGAAAGTAAGAAATATAATCAAAATGGAAGAAAAATGGGAAAGAACCAGAATGGCGATACTTCTTCGGAGACCACACGCCATTGTAGTTGTTACGATGGAAGTAGAAGTAATTAAAAATGAAGTAGCATTAAAAAAAGTTAAAGAAGTTAAAAAAATAAATCATTACTCATATATAACGCTTTGTCCATGTTATATTGTGATCACGATAACTAGAGTCATTTTGATTAGATTTTAACCGGCGAGGAATATGTTGTAAGGACGGTTAAAATCTTGGCCGAGTTCGTAGATGGGCTATCCAGCTCAAAAGTGGTGGAAATGATGAGGGTTGGAATTTTTCCCCTCATTATTCCCTTACAATTGAGGATAAAAAGAAAATTAAAATTCGGCGAATAATTACCTTATCATAACGAACAACTTTTGTATTGAAAGTTTTTTATAGATACAATTGCTTAGAATTTATGAGCCCAAAAGTGATTTTCCAGCCACACCCCCCCCCTCTCCCTTAACTTAAACTGACTTTTAACCTATACATGTCACACCTTGTTAGAAAGCTTTCATCATTTGCATTCACTTTCATTCTACTTACATTTTTGTAGTTCTAATTCTAAAGAAAATAGAGGACGAAATGTTCTTTTTCTTGTATCTCCAGACAAAATAACCTTAATAAATAAACCTTCCGGCTTGCCGACGGGGATTAATATTGCATGTCGTAATTTAACTTATTGTCATAAACTTAATTTTCACCACTTTACTTACACTTGCTAAGGCGTCGGTGATGACTTGGGAGACGAAAAAAATCATATTATGCCTGAGCACACTTTCCCTCGCAACACCACTGAAGCTAAAACTCAAATATCATCAAAGTACATCTTCAGATACCATGACTTACTTTTTGGTATTGAGTGCCTTTAAACAAATCGCTGGGTATGTAAGGCAGTGCAGAATCCATAAGAGTCAAGGCAAACATGTCGTACGATTCGGTCGACTTGATGATGGGAATCAGCTCGTCCGTTGACATGATGGTGTTGCATAGCATCATGGGGCCGTCCCCCAAGTCCTTGCATATGCAGTGAGGTGCGATGTCTTCTTGGGGAGGGCAAGGGCATACGGCAGGCCAGAATAATGATATCAAAACTGGAAACCATAAAGCAATCATGGTGGAGTTGTCAAATCACCTGAAAATGAAGCGGAAGGTCGTAGTCTCAGTGAGAGTACTTAGTAGAGGTGGGTAAATAAACGTCTAACTGTTAGAAATAATTGTTTCTCAGAAAAAATTAACGAGGCAATTTTTCTCCAACAAAAACCAGTTTTAAAACTTTTGTCACTTTTCTTCATAGAGAAGTTCTATGTTTATATTTAATAATAGATGCGTTAATGCCGTTTAAATTACCGTAAATGTTACTCTCCGGATTTCAATAGTTTTTATTGTAAGAAAGTATTTCTCGCAAGAAAGAGAGAGAGAAGAGGAAAAATGTGGTATTGAATAATAATTCTTTTATTATCAGCTCTTTTTTAATTAAAGCAAAAATAAAATAAATCATCATGGAGATTTTCGAGAGGTTTGTAATGGGGGTGTGGGGGGACCTCATTCTAACATAGCGTTTCGCAACCGGAGAGACTTCTTATTTTCATTATTTTTTAATTTATTAGAGTGAGAAAATGATATCGCCTTCGGAATTTTTAAAAAATAATTTCAATGAATGACAATATGAATGTTTTCTTTTAAAGATCTTGTTAGATTTATGACCACTTCATTTTGTGGAAAATGCCTGTGTTAAAAGATTCAGAGTCCTTTGGATCGAATAAAGCAGGTTTTATTTACAGCATGGTCTATCATACATGAAAAGCAGAATCACAGTGAGGATAAAATGAAAGTCACTTACATATATAGATTTTCAAGAGGATTGAAAAGATAGAAAGGCGGCCAATGGGGATTCGTAATGATACAGTGAAACAGCGAATAGAAAACATTAATACGACAAGCAATCAGCACTATTTAAAAAGGCGTCAGGTTTCTGAAACTTAGTGATGTAATGTGCGAATACTCTATTCTAACAGATCTATCATTTTATGAACATTTTCTGACCGCACACCTGATTATCTTTTATACGCTTCTCTAAAGAATACTATAGATTTTTAATTATGTGAATTATTGCATTTTTTGTTTTAAGAAGTACTTTGTTTATTTCTTGCGTTAATTTTACTTAAGAATGAAATCGATTTTAAATTGTTTCCATACCATAATATGACAAAAAAATTAAAGTGTAATTTTTGTAAAATGGCTGCAGATAAGTCTCCTATGTTTGCTGTTCTTTGAGTTCAATTTAGCTACTGATTATTTTTAAATCTCTGATAAGTATCTGAAACTGAAAATTTTTCATCGATTTTCCTTCATTGATTTTGACAGTATCTGAATTCCAGCGTTGACTCTGGTGCTAATTTATTGTGTTTGACATTCTCTTTCGAAGAGTATTGGTGCAACTTATATTACCTAAAAATTCACCTTTTTTAACATTTTACCTTAAAGTAGCATTTGGTTTGAATCAATAGTTTGTTCTTCTATCTTTAAAAATAGCATTTTATTTGTTTAAGAAATTTTAATTTGAAATTGTTTCGTTTAATTAATTTAGTTAAAAAAAGTTCGATATGAAATGTAGTAATAATTTTATTAAACTATCAAATTTTATTTACAGTTATTACTACAAATAAGATAGACAAGCCGGCTAATCTCCCAAGGCGGCTTGTCCGTATTCACCAAACATTTTATGTGATAAAAAAATTGATTGAAAAATTGAACTATATTCTTTGTTTTCTTATTTTTTCCCTTTAAAACTCAAATGCCATCGTTCATGTATAAAATCCTTGCGATACAAAAATTTCAATTATAATTCTATACCTAGGAATAGTAGTTCTTTTATGAGGTTCAACTTTATTTTGTTGTTTGTTTAAAAAACGTAATATAATTCCTCCTATTTAGATCTAATGAAATAAGCTGACATTATCCAAGTGATAAAAATACTTTGAATGGAAAAGTAATAATTTTGGTCTACATGGTTTACGTGGGAAAATATTTTTTTTCTAACCCTATTAAACATACAGTAGACTCCCTCTTAACCGGATCTCCGCTTTAAACGGCCGAATTTTTGTTATCCTTAAAATGTAAAAAATAGGTAAAAATAAAAAAAACAAGTATTTCTTTTGTTTAGTATCGGTATCGCACGTATTTCAGACATGGGGTGGTCCCGGAATGTCAATATGACAGTTGGGTTGGGGTGGGGTGGAATGCGGCTCAGTAACTGACAGGCACTTTTTGACCGTGACAATAGAAGGGCAGAGGTGACATCTACCAAACGATTGTGGTGATTAGTTGAACTTATAATACTTTAATGCATTGAATAAAACGACTTAATATTTTAATTGTGTATTTATTTATAAGACAAATACATCCGAACTTTAATTTGTTTTACTTCTCCGGTTTAACCGGATTTTCGCTTAACCGGCTTACCCTCGGTCCCATTTAAGCCGGTTAAGAGGGAGTCTGCTGTATTTTGAAATTTTGTGTGTTCTGTTATTTCAACGTTTGCTAACATCTATTCAATTTTTTTTTATTTTATTGACAAATTTACCAAACGGACAAGAAATGAAAATCATTTTACTTTTCCTTGAATTCTTTTCAAATACGTGGTAAAAATATCGAACACACAAACAAAAAATAAAAAAAAAAAAAAAAAAAAAATTTCAACAGAAAGAAGCTAGGATCTAAGATTAGATAAGATCTAAGATAGCTAAGATCTTTCATAGAATTTATGATTAAACTGACATATTTTTTGAAAATAAAATGAGAATAATTTTTTAAATGTAAATATTTTTGCAGACAACCAAAAAAATATTTTCTAGAAATCAGCTTACTTTTTGAAATGGAATCTTTAGGTGACTGGTAATGTTCTGCTCATTTTACAGAAGGATAAAAAGACTTGAAAACATTTTTATCTTACACCTGCTGTTTCTCAAGATCTTCATCTATTGGTTTATTTTTGTTTAAGTTTGCATAGAACTGTATTCACTTCATGGTCAGTAGTATTTTGATATATGTTCCAGAAGTTTATATAGATCACCTGCCAAAATCTCACAAATCTCTTTTCGATTACATTTGAATGACTTAAACAGTGCCTGCACTTGGCAAATGGAGTCACACGTGCGTGACGTCAAAATCACGTGGTAGACGCCAAATCGCATGTCATCTGACATTTAACTGAACGTAGACATACACGATGCTGTAATGTACCACTAGAAGCATCAAATGTGCAATGGATTCCAAAATTAAATTTTTGCTGAGCATTTGACATATATCGCGATCATGAATTAGCCATATATTTTTGGTCTCATGATCGTCAAAAGAAATAATACAACAGAGCACATTTTTTTCAAATTTTTCTATCTTATTATAATAATATATATTATTAATATATTATAACAATATTATTGTGTATAAATATTTTAATATGCTATTATAAAAATTCTTTCGGTTATTGTACAGCAACGGATTCGGAAACCCTCCACGCTTTTGCGCATGCGCTGGGCGGAGTTATTTTCATCAAAATAGGGGGAAAGCGAAGAATGGAAGGGTGATGTTTACATTTTACTGAGCGTGATCTAACAAGGGACTCCGGAAATCCGCTCATATGACTCATTGCCTAACACCCCTTTCCGGTGTAAAATCGTCCAAAAGTGGTAGTCTCGGAATCCGTTGCTGAACAGTATCTCTTATGATAAATAAAGTATTATAAAAAGAAATTCTGTCATGTTATTTAAATTAATTACATGTTTAGCCATATGAATGAATGGAAGTGTCTAAAATTTCAAATGAAATGTCATGGGATATTATAAAGCATCTATCGCAAAGTGTCACATCTAAAATCAGTAATTTTTTAAAATTTTAAATAGGTGATGTTAATGTGTTTCCAAATTAGAATTTCATTGAATCAAACTGAACCATGTGGCATGTCCTTTCCCCCATCCTTCTTGTTATACCTGTTCTGTACTTCAGCCCGCACACACATACATGTATTAAAATATTTTCCACTACAGTAAGAAGCATCTGTAGATGAGTAGTTTTGCTTAAATTGTTTTTTCCCTTAAAAAAAGAACTGAAAAGCAGTAAATTCTTGATGTCGATAAAAAATAAAGGAAAACTTTTTCCGCATTTTTATAGGGTTACTTTTCTGTTGCGATCATTCAATACGACGCGAAAAGACGAAACTGATAGTAAGAAAGAAAATGAAGTGTTAAAGGATGATAAATAAAACAAAATTTAATTTCACGCAGTTATTTAGAGAATTCTATTGTATATTTTTCTGGGTCAAAATTAAATGTATTAACTTTTTTTTTGCTTACAAATGAAGAACAGGAGACGTGAAAGTTTCGTTACCCGGATATCATTCAGCGCTACCCCTTGGAATCGCGACTATAATCTAAGAATATGTGGTGTTTAACAATTGAATCGTTGTATGCAGAAACCACATGAGTCATTTTTTTTCCAAATTGTTTTTATGCTATTTTCACATTCTAAAGGTGAATTTGCAAAATGAGTGAAGAAATGACATGAGTCAAGTAAATTCACATTATAGTTATGTAAAATCTATCAAGTAAAAAATATTTTAATCATTGGTTTAAAAAATTAATTAGTTTTTTTTAAAAAAAATTCTCAGCAATATTGACTCGTGTGGTTTCTGCAATCGATGATTGAATTTATTTTGACAACATAATAAAATCAAAGTCAAAACTGTTCAGATCATAACAGATCCATGTTGTTAAAAAAAAAGATATTTGTGGATCTGGTAGAAAAAACCAAAAATGGTTGGTTGCTTGTCTATTCTACTGGGGTTTTTTTTTAATATCATGCACTATAAAAATGATAGCATGAAATCTGTATTACTTATACTATTTTAAATCAAACAAAAAGCGAGTTAGGTTTTTGTCTCTATAGCAACGTATAAAAATGCTAGCAAACATTAAAATTGATGCAAAAATTTTATTTAATGCAGTGAAAAAGGCGTAATTCTTTTTAAAAACACGTTCATACTTATTCGTAATTCGTCAACCCAATGTTTAATACCTTTTAATAATGTAGTTGTAGATCGTTATGACATTTTATCTCGCTCTTCAACAACGTATTCCATTTTAAAAACGAAGGGTCCAAATTGAAAGACACAAACAATCTCACACATAATATTAAAAAATTTATTGTTTCCGTGTAACACTGAGTATCTCACATAAAACCGTAAATTCATTCCATTCTACTTCAAGTTTTGATCAAGCCTTTCAGCACCACAGAACATTTTTATTGAGGTATTTCAGTTTCACGTCCTTCAAATTTTCTGGCTGTGTGCAGTTGCCGTCGAAATACATTGGTTTCTTAACATCCACCATCCATCTTATACGACAATCACAGCGAAAATCATTACCTAACGGGAGAAAAAAATGTACATGCTTTAACGAAATCAACGGGTTAAGTTAATGCATGATAAAGATGTTGTATGTAATACTCCTGCCACAGCTATTGTACCAGGGATGAGACATCAAATTTGCAATATTTCGTAACGACTTTCTTACACTGTATCATTAAAAAAGTTGCAAAATGATACAGCAGAATGTTGCTGTGACAGTAGACGTTTCATAAAAGTTGTTGCAATGACACTTTGTGACTTCACTTTATCATTACTTTGCGATCTTTATGTGACTTTATTAATACTTCCCTCCTAAGCTTAAAAGGCGTATCTCAATTTTCAGATTTTTCCTATTTCGCAATGCTTGTGAGCAGCTCACAAACATTGCATTTTTTCTTTAGTGGTTTTCTAATATTTCTTAATAAGATACGGCCTTTTTACTGAGGAATAATATCGAGCAGCTCACAAACATTACTAAATAGGAAAAATCTGAAAATTGAGATACGCCTTTTAAGCTTAGTAAGGCAGAATAGTGACAGTCTAAGTCTATTCCAAAGCATGAAAGAACAATGTTTGACATTGACGCCACAAATTATTTTTGGTTAACATAATAAAACAAATAAATTTAAACTAGGCGACTTAGATTACATCTAAGTCTTTTTCAGTATCTTTGTTTTTTTAAAACATGAGAAAATGATTCTTAACTTCTTCAAGAATATGTAATTCTTACATGCAGCGGTTTCAAATTATGATTCGCTTGAATAATCAATGCCTCGTCTTACAATCATGTGAGGGCTAATGGATGCATTTTCTGTAATTTTAAATCATGTTCTAATCAGCAGGATTAGGCAAAACAATTTACGGACCTTTCTCCTCCCAAACTGCCAAAGTCCGATTTTTTTATTGATTTTAATTTAATATCTATATAAGCAGTTTTTATATAAATATAATTACGACAAACTCAAATAACAACACATTTAATTGCTGGTCAGATTCAAGAATGTTGGTTTCATTATCTCGCGTATAAAAAAAATTGATATTTTAAAAAAATTTAAATTAAAAAATTATTTTTTAAAAAATTGGTAAAAATGTAACAAAACTCGTTTTTGTGCATTCCAAATACTCATATACAAAGTTTAGCAGAGCTGTTGACTCATGAGTAAATCAGTCAACTGTAAAAAAAAAGGCTGGCCATACATACCTGCAAGGGAAATTTAAAACATGAAAAAATTGGTAAGAATAGTGTTTTGAAATTTAAACGGTACTTAATTTTAATTTAACTACGTTCAAGTACACGGATCTTGTAAATCAAATGGAAGTACAAAATTAAATAACCCTGAAAATTCCGGAAAAAAATTTCAAGGTCTGAGGCCCCTAGGCAGTTGCCTACTTTGCCTATTTTATAATCCGGCTCAGGTTCTAATGTAGAGAATAACACTTCAACCGGCACCTTGCTTTCCAGACTTTCACACCAACTAGAGGTTATTTTCTTCAAGATAAGGCATCCTGTTTAACAGGCATCGTCAACATATACAGCGGATCTTTGTAAAATAGTCTCAAACTTGCATTCCTCCCTTCCCGAAGTCGAGGTTTGCAGACAAAACATTGCAGACATTTTATTCCTTTCGCGTTTTGTAAAGAAGTATCCGCTACAAGATAAAGTGAAGTCCATACTTTCGTCACAGAAAGATAACAATATGTGTCCCGAAAAACTGTCATCACGATTTTAGTAGGAGTATATCTTCCAAATCGAAGTGTGATAAAGTGACCAACTGAAACATAACAACTCGTTTATGACTGTCAGTGTCATGTGAGTACTTCCAACTGTATCCATTACTGCTTTGTAATCTAAAAAAGTGTGATTTGTGAGTTAGTAGGACTTTCATTCATTATCCGAAAACTATTATCACTTTTTTCTTGATCATCTTCAATGAACAAAAAAATCCAATTAAACCTGCTATTTCATGTGATCTATTTTAAAAGGTTCCTTTTCGATATTTTTTTAAAATGTCGGAGAAATATAAATGAAAATGAGGCTTCTATTTTTTAAGGTAGTGTAAAACAGTTTTCATGCATAAATTTTAACAGACATCAATAGTAAAAATTTTATTTGAATATGATATAAAATGTCAATTTAAAGTCATTTAATGATGTTTGTCGACTCGATTCGGAATATTTTTGGAGCAGAAATGTTATCTTGCACTAAATCCAACAAACTCTGCGCAACTTCGCCAGAATATAAATATACATATATATGCATGATATACATTTTTTTTTATATAACGCAACAATAAACCGTTTAATTTATGTTTAATTCGACTTCCAACAATCCCACTCCAACTTTTATTTCAACACAGCTTCAACTAGTACTAGGAATAATTCCTTTAATTAGCTAGCTCTGCACATTTTTACCGTTCGAAGCGGCATTTATTGTTCTGAGAACGTCAAGTGTTGACGACGACCACGTTTCTATCGGTCTTCCCAATCTCAAAAGAGTCAATTCCATCTCTTCGAGATTCTAATACACTCTGCAGCAAAATGTAACTTCAATCATCTCTCGTCTCTTGAGTTTCTCTCACTAAACACGGCATGGAATTTGATTTCCAATATACAGGGTGTCCGAATCAGATTTCCCTAATTTGAACAGTCGATTTAAAAAAATCTATTAGCGATACATTGACGATATTAGGCAAAATTGGCTGTTGAATTCTAGATTTTGGCGACAATTTTTATTTTTCGCCTGTATTTTTAAACTGAGGCTGTAAACGTACAAAATGCAGATTGTACAGAAACTGCCGCAGCGTGTTGCATTTGCTACGGAGATGTTATCTCGCATCGAAAATGAACACGATTTTCTGAACCGCATCATTTTTTCAGATGAAGCAACATTTCATGTGAGTATCAAAGTGAATATAAGCACAACTATAGAATTTGGGGCTCCGAAAATCCCCATGCAGTACAGGAAGTGGAAGGAAACAGTCCAAATATCAATGTGTGGTGTGCTCTTTTACATGATACAGTCATAGGACCATTTTTCTTTGCTGAGACTTTTATGACGGCAAATATTTGCCTGGGCATGTGTCCCCAAATGCAGCATTTACAACCCACTGTTATCTTCCAACAAGATGCTGGGGAACGGATGTTTGATAATTTTGTTGGAACTGGACAACCGGCTGGATATCTTCAGGGATACTAAGGGAGCCCACGTGGAAGTGCACTGATCTTTTATTAAAAACTTTGTGGTACTGTTTTCTAATTTTACATTTTTATTATGCTTTTTAACTTTCTGTTAAGTATAGCGACCTCTCCAAATTAGGGACAGTTGATTCGGACACCCTGTATATACAAAATTTGAAGAAATTATAAGCATTTTTTGTAGTAGGAGAGGAGATTAGTTTTCGAAGACATTCTGGCTGACTGCTTTATAACTGGCGAAATACTTAGATTGGCACTGTTAACGCATTCTTCAGCATTTATGGAGAAGTAAACTCCTTTTCGATGTTATCAATTGCTGTTCTTTGACAACTTGGGCTGGTCAACACTTGTGTTAGTAGGCTATAGCATAAAACTACCGGATCTCTAGTAGTTTGCTCAGGAAAGAATATTTATCTCTCTCTCTCAATCTTTATTTAGCCTAAAATTTTAAATTTATGTAATCTCTGAATTATATATTTGTTCCGAAATAAATTCGAGAGAGTTAATGAGTCTGCATTTCATAAATACGGAAATCCGGGTTTCGCAAAGTACGAAATCCAAAATTCCGGTTGTGTTCATGCCGCAATCATCCTTGATCGTTCAACATACATGAAAACATCATCGATTTTTATAATAGATAATGGATCTTATTCACTGGAAATTATAAGCAGTGCTGCTTCTTATTGTTTAATTAACCATAAACAAAAATATTATTCTTATTATTTGAAGCTTAGAATTTTCCTAGAAAAAAGAAAAAAATTTATGTAAAAAGTTGAGAAATACTTTTTTGATTTATATGGAAAATGCTACCGGGTCATTCTCACGAAAAGGTGTTTTTACAATTCCAGGGTGATACAAATTAGGAAGTGCAACAAATGTCCTAATATTTTTGTTCATATGTATAATTTAATTTTTAAGAAAACTATTCAATACGTTTCTACTAAAAGAATTTACTATTTCACTCTCATTTTTCAATGAATATAAGACAAAAGTCCCCTCCGTGGACGTCGCTACACATGAAATTCAAAATAATAATAACTGAAACTCAAGCAATTTTTTAAAAAATTGCATTTTTTTCAGTATTATCCAGTTTAAAGTCTCTAGTTAAGGTCTAACTTAACATTTTTTTGAAAAACATTATTTTTGCTTAGTAATTAATTTTTACACTTTGTCCCCAGTCAAATACGTTTCCCTCCGTGGACAAAGAAAATAACTTTAAAAAAATATCATAAATGGCAGCTCATGTCAAATCATCATGAAAGAGTTTATAAGAGAGGCAGACAATTTGTCCTTAAGGAAAAATTTTCGTTCTATTGCGAATTATTGAATATATTCCAATTTATTAGTTCCATTTAGAACGTGGTAAAGTTCTCAGCGTCCACTCCGTGGTCATCATAAATAAGTTAAAAAAATTCTAATTTATAATTAAAATACAAAATTTTGATAGATTTAGTATCGAATTTAATAAAAAATATGTGTACCACTTTAGCCACTTAAAAACTTATTTCAAAACTTAGTTTTTGTCTCCTCCGTGAACACACCATTTCCACAGAAGATGATGGCATTGTCAATGAAAGAGACAAAATCTAAAAAATCATGATACAGTTAGATAAAATAATATTGATTAAAAGTTCTTTGGTAGATATTTTTAATGAAATTTAGTGATTTTCTTTTATATTTAAAAAAAATTAAAATTGAACTTATATTCCCGAAAGGAATTAAGGTAAACAATTCATATAGAATATTTATATTAAAGCTTCAGTAATGTATAAAAAAATTTTAATAGTTAAATTTATTTTTACTAAAAATGGGAATATCAAAAAATAAAAAGACAAAGCAGTCAGATGCTCAGATTCACAAAAAAAGAGAGTAGAAAAAACTTACGAGACTTACTAGATCGTTTATTAATAAATACGGGTAAATATATGATATTCCTTAATCTAGTATATAATTGATTACTTTCCTGCAAAATGTTGAGTTTCATTTATTTGAAATTGTTTGTAAATATTATTTAACTAATGCACAGTCAGTGCCATTATTTAAAAAGTGCTATTTATTTTAAAATGTCAAGTTTTCCTACACTGGTTTTTAATAACTAATTTTATTGTTTAATTATAAGAAGTAAATCTGTACCAAAATTTGCCGAATAATTAGTCAATTATGCTTTCGTATAAAATGTAAAAGTTCCTTTGACTATCATGTCTCCTTCGTAGACAGGTCAAAAATTTTAAAACTAAAAAAACAGTGAAAAATAAAATAGAAAGCTTGACCACTAGTATAAGGTTATTCATTAAGCTTAAATGGAAACATCCACGCAATTTTTGAGATTTTTTCCCATACTTTTGTAAAATAAATTTTTTTTTAGCTATTTGTACTTTTTTCATGAGAATGCCCCTATCATGATTTTATGAATGTTATCATTTAAAATTTGCAATTTTCGAAAAAATTTCCATAGAATATATGATGCCTTATTCAAATTAGCTTTATTGGAAACAGTATAGCAGTATTTGCATACGACACAATGTTTACATAGGAAAGTACTCAAAAAGACCACCATACACGTGGAGGTATGTATACGTGCATTGGCTAACTGAACACGCTCCAACAGCGTAGTATCGGTAGAGTTCGATACCGATTCTTCAGATGTCCCCATAGGAAAAAAGTCCATAGAACTCATATCTGGTGAGCACGATGGCCATAAAACCTGGATGTAACTTCATTTAATGACTTATTAACCGTTTTTCCTGGCAAGTAAATTCGTATTATTGTGAAATGATTCTTGTTTAAAATTACTATTAGACTTTTATTACACGAAATAGTATCGTGCATTGTGTAAGGCGATAAAGACACTGAATTTGCATTATATTGATGACAGAAACGAGTACTTACCTGTTAAAGTAAGCGTTTGCAGATGTTCAAAAGGCCATAAAAATGTTTCTTCGTTCAAAGTTGCAAATTTGTTGTAGCTCAGATCCACCTCGGTTAAACTTGGCATATTGTCAAACATATCGTCTGGTAACGAACTCAGTTGGTTACCGCTGAAACAGTAAAAGGTGGCTTCAATTAATATTTATTTTTTTAATTTCATATCTATCATAAGTGTCATGATTCAATTTGATTTGTTAGATTTACGGCCCCCTTTGCTGCAACCGAAGGTTATTTTGAGACGGGCCTTGTAATTTTGATTCTTGGTTGGATCACGAGAATAACATGTGAGCCGGCGGCAACTTACTTTTCGAATTTCCACACCATACGAAAATGCAGGCATTTGACCCCCATCCCCCATTGTGTTCTAAGCACCCACATACGGCGTATTTTCAGGCCATGGTTCTTTTATATCATATCTATATCATTTTCAGATTCCCCAAACTGTTTATGCGAAAAAATAGGAAATGGAGATCATTGCATTCATTGTTAAATGCATATTAACTATGAATTACCACATAAATGCATATATACTATGAATTACCACATAAATGTATATATACTATGAATTACCACATAAATGCATATGAATATGAATGCATATCACATACATACGATGTCTTATCATCTAAAATAGCCAACTGGATTAGCTGTGCAAATAAGTCTCTCAATACTAAACATTCGCCTATTGTACTCTCAAATAGTAAAAAAAGAATAATATTTCGGTGTATACCATTAGACAATTCTAATTACAGTAAGAATTGAATGTCTAAAAAGACAAAAAATAAGGATGAATATCCAAAACGACAAAAACCAATAGAAGCAATTTAATTGGTGTGCGCGAGTGCAGCATCATCCAAGAAGAAATTGCGAAGCATAAAATAAATAAAAATACTAATAAAGAGAATTTTATTTGTGGAAGAGTTAAAAATACAAAAATAATAGCAGACAACAATAAGAAATAAGAATCCGGTGGATGACTTCATTAGAGGCCATTCATCTTTAATTCAATTACAGTAAAGTATTTCTATACGACATTCTATGTTAAAACCAACATCGGTTTTGAATCGAATCGCACCTCACTTGCAGAATGAATTAGGTAAAAACAAATTGATAATAACTAAAAGGAAATTCAATCTAAATAAATATTTAGCAACTTTTAATGAAAAGTTCTTTAAAACTCGTAACTACCGACTTTTTCCTTAATCATTTTTACCTTTTATTTGCAAATATTTGGAATCTGAAAAAAAATGTCCCATGGGATAGTCTCAGATCCCAATATTTTTCTACGCGCTCCAGTGGTGAAGTCCCAAAATAAGCAGTGAAGGGAGCTCTAAAAGCAGTGTCGGAACGCTCTAACTTGGATGACAAAAATCGCGCTGTTTTAAGGACGTTTTAATAATTTTTTTCTTATTTATTTCTCGTGAAAGAAAAGCAGCGCCGGAACGGCGTTCCGCCTCCACTACATCCCTGACGCGTTCGCACATGGGATCTAGAAGTTTTAGAAGTCCTGATTAAAATAACTCGAAACTAGATTTTAAAATCTCAGCAAAGCAAAGAAAATATGACAGTACCTCAAATTTATGATAAACATCTGCTCAGCAGGATACGGGAACATGGATCTGCTCAGCTCAGAAATTGAATTGTCTCTCATATCCAAAAGACTCAGATTCTTGAGTTTGCTGAAGGCTGTCGGGTGGATGAAAGATATTTCGGCCTTGATGATGCCAAGGCTCCTCAAGGACTCGAACGCGGGGAACTCCTCTTCCAGGGAATGCAGTTCGATGAGGTGGACATCGATGAGCCTGAGTGCCCGCTGGTTCCTCAGTTGGGACCAGTCCCACTGGGTGATATAGTGGGCATCCGTCGCACGGATTTCTTCCAGGCGGTCCTCGAGTCCTTCGAAAGCCAGATCTCCATCCGATAAGGACATCAGCTGGGTGTTGACGAAACGGATCTGAAATTAAGCTCTCAGATACAATCAACCATCTGACAACAAGGCATTGTGATCACAGTTTCCATATAACATGGCTCTCTTTCTGGTTCTCTATTCATGGATGGATTTCTTATGGATACTTTACAATAAAGAAAAGCTTTATAAAATTATTCACTTAATTCGAATATTAAGTTTAATTTGTTCGATAGAAGTAACTATTCAGAAAAGATAAACAGAAAATGAAGAAAATATCATGATGAACATTTAATTTAAAATTACATTTTTAAAAATCTGATGATGTATGTTTCTCCTTTCAGAACTTTGAAGTCTTTTGGTAATTGGTTAACAAAATTAGTTCTTCGGAAAAATGTTGTGCTTTGTTTATAATCGTATGATGAATGCTTTAAACTTTTTTTCACAAAAAAAATCTCAAATTCGTGATCATTATCAAGTCGTATTTAGCCGATTGATTGAGTGATTTGGAATTATGTCTCAACTTCCTTTAAATTAATTTAAATTTGCTTTTGTTCCAGCATTTTCTCAAAATGTCAGAGATAAATTATCTTACCTTAATATGAAATTTGTGATAAATATGTTACTTACCTTTTGATATTTAGTGTTCTTAAACAGTGTACTGGGAATGTAGAGAAGAGAGGATTCCATTAGAGTCAAGGCAAACATGGGGTACTCTTCAGTCGATTTAACGATGGGAATGAGCTGTTCGGCTGACATGATGTTCTGGCACAGCATCATGGGGCCGTCCCCTAAATCCTTGCATATACAATGGGGAGCTATGTTTTCCTCGGGTGGACAGAGACATGATGCAGACCAAATCACAGACAGAAACAAACACAAAATGGAGAACATCATGAAGCTGATAATGTAGCTGAAAATGAAATAAAAAGCAAAGCGTATATCCTTTTAATGGTTTTAACTTCAAAGTATATCACAATGTCTTAAGAGTACTCATTAGAAAATCATGCTAAGGACCATAAAATGAAAACTGATTTCTTTCTTTTCATGTATTCTTTTTGAGTGAAAATTTAATAATCTGCCAATTAAAAAATATTAAATATTTTTATTATAGATACTTTTTCAGGCAAAAAAATATTGGAGGTATTATCTGCATAAGTACAGATGTGTGAAAAGTTTATTTATGTTCAGCAAATATTTTATAGAAATAATTATACTAAACAGATTACATAGATTTCCATCATGTGTAACAAGGAAAGTTTGTATAAAAATGGATCGTACATAGACTAATGCACTATTCTTTTTTTATTTTGAAACATACATCTCCCCCCCCCAAAGAAAGGTTCAGATAGTTTGCATGAATTCTGTTACATTACTGTTAAAATTTTAAAATCTAACGTAAAATAAACCTAAATAAAAAATGTGATTTTCACTCTATACTTCGCAGTTTTTATTTTTATATTTCAACAAAAGTTGTGTGAATCTATATAAATAAGTGAAAGAAAAAAAAGGCAGGAAGAGTAACTAAAAATTTAATTTTTAATTAATATTAATTATTTAAAAAACATTAATTGTTTAAATAAAATTTATTTACTAAAATTTTCTTCCTGGGGGTCAAAAATGAAATAAGTAAAAATTTTAATAATCACTCGAATTGATTCAAAATTAATTCAAGAAAGTCAAAAATGGTAGCGATTCAAATAAGCACAAATA